>JAGDQP010000907.1:67809-138281 GCA_022664845.1 Lepisma saccharinum | reverse complement strand
GTACCTAACATTAAAAGTATGAACACTATTTGACTTAAGGTAGTTTTATTATTTAATAATTTCAAATTAGCATAGTAAAAATAATAAAACTAAGTCTCTATATTAAAACAAAAAATCACAGATAAAACTTGTAAAGTTCAATGCCAAGTTCAAATAACTTTCCTACGGGATTTTTTAAGAGCAAATTCATTTATTATTTCTTCGTGAAAGTTGGTCTGTTTCCGACTCAATAATATAGCGAGACAGTTTAATCTATCCTCAGACATGTTTGACCTAAGATAGTCTTTAATTCTTCTGAGTTCTGAGGCAGAAAAAACTGCGTTCTCCAGTACAGTTTGTGGCAGGTATGCACAAACTCATTCTAAGTGCGATGTCCAAATTTGGATAAACATCTTGTAAGGAATGAAACCTTAGAAATTTTTATACATTCCTTGTAGTAATTTCTCTGATAGACGTTCTATTTCTGCTATGCAGTCCTTTTGAAAGTGAATGGCAGTGTCGATTTGTTGAGGGGAATGACTGGGATTTTCCCTGATCCCTGAGGATTTGATCTCCGGTTGCTGATTCCGAATATCATTCCAACCAGGGATAAAAATCTTTGTATTTCTACCGAAACAGGTAACAAATGAAAACCTATAAGCAACATCGAGTTTTAGGATCCTCCCTTTGTAATTTATAACAAATCGAACACTGGTGAATGGCACTCTTCAACGCAATCAGAACCCAAATCGTCTTTGTAGATGAGTTTAAGACTTGTAGCATTCTGTCATAAGGCCTCCTCAGTGTTTCCATCGCTGTCCAATAAATTTGTCAGAAAGTAGAACCTTTTTTTGAAACTTGTTATAATCTTTTCTTGAATTCACTAATAACTGTATCAATGATAAATGAAAAGGTGTTTATTCTGAGATCGTCTCTTCCAGTAAAATTGAGCTCTCCAATTCTGTCTTCATCTTCAGCATACCAAAGTTTCCTTTTAAGCTGTCTTTTACTGTCCTTCTCGTACACAGTAGCTTTTGTTAAATCATTTCAAAGAATTCAAAGTTATTTCCGTTGATTGAAATATTCTTCAAGAGACCCATACAGATCTCGTACCATCAAAACATCTGCAGACCAACTTTGTGAATCCTGTGAAGTAAAGTACTCCATAAACACACCATAAACTGTTTCAAACCACTCAAGTCGTCAAAGAATTCCTTGAGCTTCATACCTAGTAGTTGCTTTCTTTTAGAAACATCATTGTGTATGTATATCAAAGCATTTTGGATTTCTTCTCAAGAGTATCCTAATCTAAACTCTGACAAGCATCATCTGTTGATGACCAACGAATTGGACATACATTCTTCGCAGTTCATCAAGCACTTCCATCCTTTAGTAGACTTTGTGAAAAATGCATATACCTCTTGCAGCAGTATAAAAAATGTGTAACCTCTGTACATGATTCTGCAGCGACAATTCCAACAATATTTAACGAATGTACCACACATACGGTATGAATAAAGCGAAATGGACCTTGTTCGCTATTTTAGCCTGCAGACCATTGTACCAGTATATTCCTTCCATGTTCAAGGCATTATCTAAGGACTGACTTCTAGAATCACTAATATTTATTTTGAGTTCATCAAGCTCATGTGTAATGACTACACCATGTGTAATGGTTTGAAACATTTGTTCCACTTTGTGTCCAGCTGATACAAGAAAAGTAAGAAAATGTTCACAAGGCACACCTGTAATTCTTGACAAATTGAGTTTCTTACTTTTTGAGCCATTAAATCAAATATTTCGTTACATGTTAAAAAGGAAATGTAAATTGTCTTGCCACTACCACAGTACCGTATTTGTCAATATGATTCGCTAAGAAAGGGTCGAATTCATCTATTAATTCCAACTCCATAAGAAAGTTTCAATTCCTATTTGAACCCAAAATTTCGTTGTCATTATCAAAAGCGTTGTCACCCCCTCAAGGATTTAATAGGTTTTAATAGCCGCAACAACTCGTGTTAAAACATTTCTCCAATAGTATGTTTCTTTATCCAATTTTTGTGTAAGCCATCAACACGATTGCGAGCAATGCCTCTTGCTTTTAAAGTAATTATTGAGAACTTATTTTTTGGGCGAATTTTCATGATGATATGCACGCATTTCTCCGTTTTTCCAATCATTAAAACCATCTATAATGTCAAATTGAGATTCATGACTCATATTAAATACCAAACGTGGTCCACAAGAAACTGGTCCTTTACTTTCACAGTAAATAACTCAATTTCTGTGACTGACTACACCATTTTTTAAATTTTCTTTCAAATAGTGATTTGGACAGGGATCGGTTTTGGTCTCTGTATGATCTTGTACTTTTAGTAAAATCAAGTGAAATATTCTGATCAAAGCCCTGTTTTGCTATTAAATCTCTAGTAATATCGTTTAAGACCCATAAAGCTTGATCCTTGTTTAAATATAAAGTTTTTCTTCTTCTGGCTTTACTAATACATCTGAGATTCTAGTAATTTCTAAAGACTTACCACTTGTACTCTCACCAATTACCTCGGTCTCACAAGGTGAAACAAATAATAGTGCTATGCTCAGGACGACTTGAACTAGCGACGGCAACGTCAGTCAATGAGTCATCAACATCAGGATCGGATTTTACATTCTCCATTACTTTGTCTTTCTCTTCGGTCGTTAAAAGATTACTTTTAAAAAAATAATCTAGTTTTGGAATTTGCTTTAAAACCCGTTGTTGTTGTTCTACTTTTAGTTTGGCTCGTTTTTTATATTCCACCCCACTGGGTCTTTTTCTACCGTCACCCATACTGGTTTTCCAAGTACACTGCACTATACTCAAATATTTTTATCAAATTCTGACAAATTCAACACTGCAAACTCTGCTTTACAACATGTTTATAACTATTAGACGATACTTGATATTTGATGGCCTGTAGTCACCTGAAGAACGTGCATTAGATAGACTAAAAACTCGATTTCTCCGACAGAAATAAATAAATAAAATTAAAATGGATCCACACCAAATTAGCAATTAGAGTCTCCTTTTACCCCTCCGCACTTGAACTCAGAATATGATTAAAATGTTGTGGTTTAAATCGTAATAGACACTTGCAACTAACACTAAAACAAATCCCGGAATAACAGATGTTGAGAAAGCGCACTATCCAGCTTGTTTTGTGTCTACGCTTTCGAAACAGACTATTACCTGGCTCACTCGGACAACCAGTTGATATCATATCGTATTGAAACAATTCAAATTTATTAACCGACCGATGCCAAAATAATAACTTTTAATTCATTGTTTGTAATTTACCGAAAAATATTCGTTTTCCATTTGTCATTCATTGTGAGGAATCAATTTTGTACTTCAATTTGGAAACTCTGTATTGCGAAAACGAAGCGAAATTACGACTCTCTCGAGCCTGCAAATTACAAGCACAGGGATTGGGAATAGAATGTTAACAGCACTTTTGCGTATGCCCTTCCCCTCGGTTACGCCACTCAGCTCCCTCACGCGGCTCACGCCGTGCCTCCCTCCTTGCACAGTGCACACCTACATATACATCCTAGCTTTCCGTAGTCCAATCCCTGTGCTCAACTGATGACGTACCTCCTTGTTAATTTACAGCGTAGAGAAAGTCCAAGCGAAATTCGACAAAATGATAAAGAACTGGAAGAGGGAGTACCACAAATCACGAGCGGCTCGGAACAGAATTATTAAGGAAGTGGCATAAGCACAGGGAGTGAAAAAAAATATGAGGTTGTCTTTTCATGCACCCGCTATTCGCGTACTTCGCTTATGATTTGGTTTAGTAAGGCAAGCTTTTCACGCAAGAGTGCGCTGCTTGCTTTGCTTGCGATTTGGGTGAGTAGTCAATTGAAACAAAAGTTTAAGTATATGTTCTACGTGTAACACGAGTGTATATTGGCTGCAGTGCTCGAAATAAAACGGTACAGGCCGATATGATATTCCGGAAATTCATATTTCCCTCATATACCGGCACCTTTTTTAAAAAAAAAAATATGTTAAATGGTGCCCGCAGACGTTATTGCTTCAGAAACATCTACATTTCCGTTTCGAGCACTTATTGGCTGCTCATACAAATCACAAGCAAAGCACGCGGCGAGCGCCTGTAAGGAAAGCCAGCCTAACCAATAAGGGAATCGTGTCCTGTATTTCAATTGGCTACTAGAGAGAAATGCAAGTCAAACATGCGGCTATCGCCCTGAGTCAGTGAATGTTGGAATCAATTTTTGTCTTAAACGTGATGTTTAGTGTTTGCATCGCGTATAAGGGCTGATTTTCTTGAAAGCGTGCCTTGCTTGCTTTGCTTGTAATTTGAATGAATAGCCTACTGAAATACGTGTTACACGTAGAACATGCAAGAAAACACGTGTTGAAAATGCGAACAGGGAGGATTTTCGTAAGTAGTAGAAGAAAAAACTTGTAAAAAATAATAAAAATTTGACCCCTGGGCGGAAACCAAAACCCGGCCAGCGTTCCAATGCTCTACCGGTTAGAACAGGTGGCGAACTTCAATCCAACTATTTGGAAAGAGTCTTTGTCCTCCTGTCACGTAATTGGCACAATAGATTGCAATATAGTCAAGCTTACGTGGCTTACTGCATATTTATTTCCTGAGCTCCTCCCATTGGCGTCTGTGTAAAAGCGATTCTGTACTGATCAGTTTCATTAAAAATTTAATAAAGCCAGGGAGTGGAGGGAACATCTTGATCGTCCTCTTCCAGCCTATACTAATATGGGTCAAATTTTTAATTCTAACTCAGTTTGTAGGCGTGTTTTCATTGTGCGGCCCACTTTTTGATTTATATCCTAATTCTTGCTGCTAAGCGTAAATATTAGAGCATGTTTCACTACATGTACTGTTACTGACTTCAGATGAACGTTGGGGAAAGGGCGCGGTTTTACCACCCGTTCACGCCACCGACCGAATTCCTGGATGGTACCTTTAATACAGGTTCTGGACTCTTCTTCGTGTTCCATCACGGAAATAGCCGTGATGGCTTGTAGGTTTAAGATGATGTAAAGGTTGGAAACTAACGTTTGAGTAAGTTCCGAATACCTGTCTTCATCTTTGCAATAATGTCTGTCACTTTTTGTTTGAAGTTACGGTCTCTGCTACACGTAACATTTTGATTTTGTAAAATTAAAATAGTTGTTAAGTGTGACATCCTACATCTGTCATTGATATATTTTTTTTAAATCATAGACTTTTCTAAATATGCTTTCGGGAGATGATGATGTAATACGAATAATATACGTTAACTTTAGTAATCTCGAAATATATTCCGAAAGATTCCCGACTAATTGCTTGCAACATAACTTACTCCAACAGCTTGATTCGTGCGACTCTTTTATTTTCAATACTACAAATGTTAATGTCCATTTTTAGCGGTAAGCAATATTCAAAACGCTTTAATACAACAGTAATTTGAATTTCCCTTGTACAAAAGTTATTCGATTTTTACTTTCCAATTCCAACGAAAAACATTGCACCAAATTGCGCATATAGGGGTCTTAATTTGCTTTATAGCAGAGTCTAAATTTTATTTCCCACTTTTATAGCCATAATTACCGGTGACGTGAACTAAGTCAACTGAAGAAAGATTACATTTCTAAGTTACTAGTTAGTTATTTTGTTGCTACAATATAAAGATCAAATTGCATATTCTATCACGACAACAGAAAATTAGACTTCTTCTTGTCTTTTAGCTAAGTTATTCAAAATTTCCAAAATGTTCAGAGATTTGAGTTACAAAATATCCCAATTGTCTACACAATGCACAAAAATAACTTAGCAGGAGTTCGGTAATCGAGTCTTTAAAATCATAACATTTATTTAAAAAAATCGCTTTCCCTTAGGGTCTGTATGAGGTGAGGCCTGTTTAGTTGTAATGCATGTAGTGGCGTAAAAGACACAGGGCAGCCTTTTGACAACCTTGGATTCAGTTACATCACATCCCGCGCGAATCATACCAAACTAGACTGTTTAAAAATGTTCCTCTGTGGTCGAACTTCTCAGCTTGCGTCTGCAGTTACTGCTACTTTATGTCTCTATAATACAGCGCGAAAAACGGGAATCAGGCATTTTGGAACTATTAAATGCTTTTGCTGTTGAATGCTATGCAACATTTTTTTTAACATTATTGCCTGTATGATACATAAAGGAACAAATAGCTGATATTTCGGTGATAAAACACCAAATCAAACCAATGAACACAAAAGTATTTATTAAAATTGTCACTAAATTTAAATAGACTGTTTGTCTTGTGTCTCCCGACAATTTTCCACTGAACGCTGATATAAAGAAGCAGCTGATTATTTCCTCCACACTTAAACATTATCCGTGAGAAAAGAAGAGACGAAGGTACCGTGTTCCGTCTGTCTTTTAGCTCCATCCTGGACAGGTCTTGCTGGTACTAAGACCAATGTTGATATGACTGTATGCCATCTTCTCGTCACATCAGTGGCGCTTCTGTCGATCAATTGCTAAATGTTTGTCAGTAAAGTTACTCATATGTCTAATTCTTGATGCGACCATTATCTATTAGAAAGTCAATGCAGAATTCATCCTAGAAATCCAAGTGAACTTTATCAATTACCCTTGAAATATCTTACCTTCTGAAATATGTAAATGTTTCAAATGCAATTCATAAATACAGTAAGTGGGTCGAAAATTAATACGCATGCAGATGACTATAAAACGTTTTACTCTATTTCCGTATTCACTTACTTTAGTAGCTTTAAACTACAT
This sequence comes from Lepisma saccharinum, assembly GCA_022664845.1. Lineage (NCBI taxonomy): Eukaryota > Metazoa > Arthropoda > Insecta > Zygentoma > Lepismatidae > Lepisma > Lepisma saccharinum. The sequence goes on along the minus strand of JAGDQP010000907.1, from coordinate 131,505 downwards.
TAACATTTCAGATTTGGAAGCCAGAATGAAGGATGTAGGCAAGAAGATAAAAGAAGAAGGAGAAAAGATGAGGACAATGGTAGAGGAACGTAAAGGATTACCTGGAGATTCTGAAGTTCCTATTGCAGTGGTAACCAAAGATCTTGAAGCGTTCAACAATAGCATAACGTCGAAGTATTCATCTGTTATCAGTGATATGCAAGATAATTGTCACAGGCTAAGCAATTTTGCAAAGAAATATGGCAGCCTCATTGATCATCTGGATAAGCAAATTGTTGATTTGAAAGCTTCACACGAAAAAGAACTTGAAGATCTGAAGGTTTCTCATAAGCAAGAAGTTAGAGATGAGAAAATTTTACATGGAAAAGAAATTACAGATATGAAGCTTTCTCATGAAAAAGAAGTTGCAGATATTAATGTTTCACATGAATATGAAATTACATATATGAGAGTTTCACATGAAAATCAACTAGCTGATTTGAAAGTTTCCCATGAAAAAGAACTTGCAGATTTGAAAAAGTCATATCAAAGAGAACTCGCAGATATCAGCTCTGTACGCGAAAAAGAACGTGAAAATTTGAATGTTGTGCACAGCAATGAACTTGCGAAAGGTCGTTTGAATCTCTCTCTCGTTAAATGTGACTATCAACAAAGTATTGAGGCAATGCAGAGAAGGTATAATGAAGCCATTTCCAAGCTACAAGCTGATTATGATGAGTTGTCTCGAAGAAATATGTCTTCTGTCACAGAGTTGGATCAGCTAGTTAAAACTCACGAGGAGGAGAAGAAGAAACTGGCAGAAGAAAACGAGAGTCTCGTAATTAAACTAATAAAAGAACACGAAGAGAAAAATATAGCATTAACTAAGCAGTGGGGGGAGAAAGTGGATCAATTAAATAAGGAATGTCTACGGAAGTTGGAAAATACACACGAAACTGAGAAACAAAGTTTAACGATGCTGAGAGAGATAAAAGAAATTAATCAGATATATCAAAAGAGTTTTGATGAGGTGGAGAGTACGCATCATACCGAGGTTCAGATATTAAACCAGGAGATTGAAATTTTGAAAAACATGAAAGAGAACCAAAATCTTGATATTCAGAATCTAGTAGCTGTTTGCGAACAACAAACTCAAGAAATTACAGATACACAAGAACTCATTAAATCTTACGAAAGAATTATTGAGAGTTTAAAGGTCAAAACAGATGAGGAAAGGGCAACATTAGTTCAACAATACAAGGAAAGAGAGGTTAAAATAATAATGGAATATGAGCAAAAGATGAAAAATAAGTACAAATCTGAAGAAGACAATTTAAAACCCATACAATCAGCTAATACTCCAGAGGGGTTACAAGAATTTGAAAACAGCTTGACTGAACAAAAGAGAAATCAACCAGTCGAAAATGAAATAGTAAAGTCGGAAACTGAAAGTTTTCAAACAAAGAATGAGAATAACGAGATATCAAATCAAAATATTGAAGATTTGAACACTAGTAAGGATGAACGAGAACATTTGGATGTTAGTAGTCTTCCAAGAACTGAATCAGCAGTTGTTCAGGAAATATCTAGTCAAGAAGATTATCAGCCTGAAGCAGGTCAGTTTCCATGTAATAGTTACAGCATTTGTAGTCTATTAGTCTTATTTTAACATTATAAATGCATTGCTTAAATGCAAATTCGCACTATAGTAATGTTGTCTAAAAATAGCAGGAATTACGGGGAAAATAGGGGCTAGGTGTGTTATACAGTGTGTTCTATAACTCCTATCCCCCTTTTCTTCCCAATTTTAGGATACAAAGAATCAATGTTTATCGCTCTTTCGGGTCCTAGAGTACGGGAAATAATATGCTAAATTACTACCAGAAATACTTGGTTCAGCTTCGTAATCTTATCCTATCTGTGAGTATTTTAACATTGATCTTCCATATGAAAAATATGTCTTTCGCAGTTTTTGCTACGAAAAACGACAAAACGTTTGTCGAATATTTACGCACTTAGCCTTATTCAGTTTTAACGTATCTCCCTCACATGTTTTCAAAATTACAGCGATAAACTTTGGTTCTTTCTATTCTAAAATTGGGGGGAAAAAGAGGACAGGGGTTATGGAACAATTGTTTTTGCAATTTAAACCGTTGGATGAAATAATTTGCATACAGCTGTGATTTCAAAGGAAGGAGAGAGTGTGTTACTCTTTCGAACGACACCAAAAACTCAATTGTTCTATTGTCATTTAAAACTGGACAAAGGAGGTGACATCGGCATGTTTCTATGAAATACAAGTTGAGCTATTGTCTTGGTGTGTTGACCTTGTAACATGTAACCATTTACAAAATTTGGTGTTTTTATATGTTTGTAGCGACTATATAGGCAATGGAAATTAAGTATATATATTAACTAACAATAAGGTTATTGATTTTTACAACCAAATTAAATGGGGTAAATTTGGACAAGGCAATGCCGTATTGTGCTGTATTTGGCTGTTCAAACGAAGTTTTTCCTAGTTTCGTTCTGAGTAATTCACCGTTCAAATAACAACCAGTATTTTCAAATACTCTGTATATGAGTACGGGGGGAGAAAGGAGAAGAGGTTCTCAGTTGGCTAGATGTCGGGCCATGGTTGGCACGTTTTGTTTGCCTACTGTTGGACCACTGTCGTAGAAAAGCATTAACTTGTCAACTGTCCCAATGTTGGCTAGTTTTGTTGGTCCTTCCTAAAAAAAGAAACAATATTACCGTTGGCTTGCCGCGTCTCCATTAACGTTGGGCCAACGGTTTGTGCTACATGGACTACAAGAGGTCTACATGGACTACTACTACATTCCCGTCTCAGTTGGTTGTCCAATTTAAACATATAAGTTGGACTTAGCACTGAAATAAAGACTGCTGTGTTTATACATGTAATATCGATCTGGCGTGCTAGATGATACTTTGGGCATAGGGGCCTTAGCCTCCCTTGTGATAGTTGTTCACTTTACCAAAACTCACAGTTCTCTTGATATCTCAGGGGTCTTTGTATTCTAACAGATTTCTGAGCATCTAGTATGTATATCTTCTTCGGTTGGAGAATTAATCTCCGTCGGGTTGCCTAGAATGCTCCAAGTCAAGAGGAGTCGCTTCATCAAGTGGAGACTACAAGAGACATACGTAAAAACCCGTTTTAGAGCTTTATTATTTATCACTCCTGAGGAGCATCAAAGGATCCAAGGATCGATAATAAGCTTCGAATAATACAAGCCTCATTCTGAAAAGATATCAATATTCTGTAGCGCCATAACACTCACCCGAACTGTATGACTGTTGCCTGTATATAAAAGATAACCCTTGTCAGCTTATTTTCAAGAAGTGTATAAGATGAGGTGCTCTGTATTGTGGAGCGAATGAGCGTTCCTTCTGGAAGATATCACTTGACTCTCTCTGGTCCACTGTTGTCTCGACTCATATATTAAAACCAGTTTTCCCCTTTTTGGCAAATGAGGAGCTTAAGCAACTACATGGGTCAGCACGTTTCCAGGGGAGGTGATGGCCCATTCAGTCTGAAGCTCCTGTTTTCCAATCATACAGTCCGGAAGAGTTTTCCTGCGCTATAAACACAATTGAAACTTACATCGACAGTTAGTTACATAACTATGATATTACATACAAGTTGTTATGTATTATTATTCATGCGTCGCGTCGGCTTCTTCCGTTTTGCATATTGTCTATGTATGTATTTGTTAATAATTACGAATCCCAAACAACATACGACCTGCAAAGTTCAACTGAAAGTAGTTCTGCCGTTTCTATACATGTTACTATGAATAACCAAATACGGTACTAGGTTCGACCGATATCCCTTACAATAGAATACTCTTGCTGTAATCCGTTCTGTATCTCATCGTCTGTGTATGATGGTAGGACCCCACGGATTACCACTGATAAAGCTGGTGCTGATCTAGGAGGCAGCATTTGTCTCGGTTCACGTTTGTCAAGCTGTGTGATCTTTGCGCTTTTCCCGAATATTTCAAAGGAGCACTTGTCCCTAATAGTTTTCAATAGATTCGGGTCAGGAGATTTCATAATGTAGCCGTTCCTAGTTGGTATGATTTGATTTATTGCTACTCGTGGTATGTATTTAGTCAGCTGGAGAAATATCTGCTTGTTGTTTTGGAATTTTGTGTCAAAGTTTGATAACAGGAAATTACAGATCTTAGGTTTGTTTGTCTCAGTTTCATTTCCGAGCTCCATGTGCAGTTCGCTGTCGTTTGAAGACTCACTCAGGTTATGCTGTCTTTTGTTTTGAAGTGGAGACTTTGATCGTGATCGTTGAGATCTATTTTGAATTTTCCGCTTTTATATTACAGATGATTGGTGGGAACCTAGTATAACTTGAGGAAGTCCGGGGTGCACAGTAGGTATGTTAAATGCCAATGTTTCGTCCGTTTTACGAGAGCCAGGTGTCGTCATAGTTTATGACCAGTCCTAGTGATTGCCTGGTTCGACTTGTAGATCTAGCAAAATAAGTAAGTGATTGCCAATGTTAATATAATCAGAGTAGATGGAATATTTAGATAGCCAAAATCAGAGTCCAAGTAATAGCTAGAGTCAGTATAATTAAGCTTGTAAATATAACTAGCCAAATCGAATTCCAAAATCGGAGTACAGGAGAATAGCGTTAAGTCAGAATACTTAAACTAGTAACCTATAAATTAACCAGTCAATAAACGAAAATCGTACACCAGATAGATAGCCTAAGTAATCGTAATAACAGTAATACGCTTAAACGTCTACAAATCGCGTATGGTGTATTTTTTAATTGCTCAGGAGCAATAACACTTTTTGACTAGTGTCTCCCCAGAAAGATACGTGTTGACAATTTTTTATATATATATATAGTGCTAACCACAAAGTGTGATTAGCGCCTGATGTGAGGGTTACGCCCTCAAAGCAGGCCAGGGCTGGGAAAGGAAATTATGGGAGTATGGAATTAGGAGTTGGGCTAAGGGAAGTACGAATATTCGTAATCCTTTATTATTCAAAGTGTTTAGGGGTATTATAAGCTTTTGCTTATAATCATTATTGTAAGTGCAGGATCATATGATTATGAAATGAGTAATGGGAGTGAAGTGCTAATAAACGTCACAACACGTTGGCACATTTAAACGAATGATTAATTTCTTCTCACCTAGAGGCGACACTAGGTATCAATGAAAGACAGGTGAGCCCTGCATACAACATTGATGGTTACAGTGTACAAATGAAATGAAGCGTGAATGATAAAGGTGAAATGATGAAGAAATTACTCCGGGTTGAGGGGCTGGACTGAGAAGAAAACGTACGGACCAGAATATGTTCCGTGTAGTTGTACTTTGAAGATTTCTTTGGCAGATACTGTTACCTGATGTAAAATGGATTCTCTTTGAAACGGGTAAAGGTTTTGAAAAGTGAGAGTGATGAAGGAAATGACTTGGTCTATGGTAGAAGGTGGGTGGATGTAGGTGTCAGATGTCGAGGGTGTAGGCTCTGGAACTTTGAGGGGTGCTGCAACGAAGCGAGAGTTGTTTGGATCAGGTTTGGGGCTACCTTGGCACTTATATGAAAACGTTGGATGCTGTTGATTACACTGGCTGCAGTTGGGTGGATTGACAAGGTTGTGACAGGCTTTAGTGTTGTGGTTTTCTGAACAGTATCCACATTTAGGTTGGTTTCTGCATTGAGCTGTCGACTGTTCATTATATGTTTGGCAACGTTCACACCTGAGGGGCAGCGGTGGTTGAGTGCGTGAAGGTTCAACTCTATATCTCCTTTTATAGATGTACGCTCCTCTTTGTAATAATGAGTCTATAGTTTGCTGATCTGATCTGTAGTGAGAACTCTAACCATGTAACTGTTTGTGTCTCCTTGTGTCTTGATCCTGAGACATTTTGTTATTGTGTGTCCTTCTGCTGTAATTCGGTTTCGACGTCTTCATCGGTGGTGTCAGGGTCAACGCCTCTAATTACTACAGATAATTGTGGAGCTCGTCTATGTGGTGGTTGCATGCGGATGGTTCTAGATGATAATGGAGTAAGTTGAGCATCTTTACCGAAGATTTCAAAGCTATACTTGTTCCGGATTGTGGTAGCTAGTGCACTGTCAGGAGATTTGATGATGATTCCGTTTCGTGTTGGTATGATCTGATGAATGGCTTCTCTTGGAACATATTTCATTAATCGTTGGAAGAGCTGTTTTGGCGCTTGAAACTTGGTGTCAAATTTGGTCAGAAGAAAAGAGTGAAGAGGAGCTTTTGAAGTTGCTTGGTGTTCATCGTGATCTGAAGATGTGATGTTCATTTGCTGTTCTTGATCTGAATCGTAATCTGAAGCGCTGAGCTGATAAGATCTTTTACTTGGTGGTGACTTCCCGTTGCCTGAATGACGTGATGGTAGTGTGCGTGATCGTGAACTGGTTTCTGACAACTGATCGGTGCTACGCTTGTTTTTTGGTATTGCGCCTAGTGATGTTGATTTTGGCGTGACTGTGGATGAGGTTTGCATGATGATATTTGGTAACTGATGTTTCCCTGTCTTTGGAGGTTTCGGCATGATGGGGTGCTGGAAATGATATGAATATGATCAGTGTCTGTACAATGACTGCAAAAACACCGGCCTACTCGCACCCTCCGACACAGAAATGCCGTCAGTCCTATAGTGTTCATATACGTATTATTCTCACTGATGCGTATGCAACGCCAGATCCTCGCTAATACGCTAATTCCCACAGATAGGCTAGGTTTGAGTCTTAACCAGAGAATGTGGTTGACAATTTTTTTTACTGAATTATTATTATTATTATTATTATTGCTAGTGTGTTGCTAGCCTCCCCGAAAGGGCTACACCCTCTATTTGAGAAGGGAAGTTTTGGTATGATGGGATTATAGGGAATGTAAGGTGGGCTATGGGATTGTAATTTATTGGTTTATTTCTTTATTCTTTTCATCTTTATTAACTCTTTATTTACTCATCTTTAGACTTAGTATTGGACATTATGAGCTTTTCCTCATAATCATAACTTGGGTGTCGTGGGACTTTGCTTATGAGAAATGTGAGTGAGGTGCAGTTAGACGCCACAACACGATGATGACACTAAGGACAGATGCTTGTGAATCTTCTTGTTCAGGGGCTTCTCTGAACATAGATGGAGACAGGTGAGGCCCTGTTAGTACACTGATGATTACTGTGCAATATATGAGGGTGATACGTGGTGAGGCATGTCTGGTAGATGAAAAGCTGATAGATATGCAAAGTCAGGATGGTTGGGGGGTAATGTGTAATGGTATAGAGTGAATAAGAGGGAAAGTGGTGGTTGGACGTATGTAGTTCGAGTAGGATGAGTCTCGTGATTCTGAATAATTTCATGCAGGAGTAGATGGTTTTCTTCATATCTGCGTGTGATGTATTTAGTCCGTAGTTTCTCTAGGTGGAGTAGCAGATGGGGGAATGTAATTCGTTAATATCGTTCATGAGTAGGACTAGGAAGGTTTACCCGGTATGCAATTCTGAGGGCATGTCTTTCAAGAATTTGAAGTTTCTTATAGAATTTGACGTCTGCTGAAATCCATGCAAGGAACCCATAGGTAAAGACTGGGCGGAGGAAAGCTTTATATGTGTTGATGATAGTTGTTGGCTTTAGACGCCAGGTGGTACCTGTGAGACGTTTCAGAAGATTTAAGAGATTGGTTTCTTTTGAAATGATTTTCTGTAAATGAGGTCGCCATGTGAGATGGTGGTCGAAGATTATGCCTAGGTATGTTACTTGTTTAGATGGAATAACGGGCTCATGTGAGACTTGAATATTTAATCGATTGGGATTTCTTCGAACTCTTGATCTGCGTCTAGGTGGGATGAAGACAATGGCTTGAGTCTTGCGAGAATTTATGCTGAGCCCCCACTTACTGCACCATGTGGTGAAAGTGTTGATGGCACGGTGAGTGTGCGATTGATATGTTGCATGGAGTGGCTGAGGGCAAGAAAGGCAGTGTCATCGGCCTATTGAAAAAGATGGATGTTGGGTGGTAAGGGTGGAAAATCTGCGACAAAAAGAAGGTATAAAAGTGGGGATAGGGAGGAACCTTGTGGTACTCCGCAGTGTAGGAAGATAGGGTGAGAGATAGCATAGCTAATGTTGATGTAAGCTAAACGATTGGTAAGGAAGTGGAAAATAAATCGTAGGTATGTGACGGGTAGTCTGAAAGCTTGGAGTTTGTAGATAAGAGCTTGGTGCCAAACGCGATCGAAAGCTTTTTCTAGGTCGAAAAGGATTAGACAGGAGGGTTGTGATGTGTTGTAATGGTTAATAATCATATTTGTAAGTCTGAGAAGTTGATCGTTTATACTGAATGATGGACGGAAACCAGCTTGATGGAGGGGAAGAAGATTGTAATGATCTAGGTGAGTGTGGAGTCGTTTAACCAAGAATTTCTCTAGAGTTTTACTGAAGGTAGATGTTAGTTGTATGGGGCGGTATGAGGAGACTTCATGCGGTGGTTTTTGAGGTTTGGGAAACATTAGTATTTTAGATGTTTTCCATTCGGGTGGGATATATCCAGTGCGGAGGATGAAGGTAAATATTGTGGCGAGGAGATGGATTAAGTTAATAGGAGCTTCCTTGAGATTACGGTAGGTTATTTGGTCTATTCCAGGAGCGGTATTGCGTTTGCGGGTGATGGCTTGAATGATTTCATCGGTGGTGATAGGTGCAGTAAGTGGGTGTTCTGGAAGATGGTGATCTATGCTAGGTTGTAGATGAGGTGATGATAAATTAAGACGGTCAGAAGAATGTCGTTGGCATGGATTGGATGGGATTTGTGGAGTAAAGATGGTTTGTAGGTAATTAGCGAATGCGTTAGCTTTGTCTTCGTCAGAGTGAAGGGCGTGTTCTTCTTGGATGAGTGGGTAGGATGATTTACTGTATTTACCGGTTAGTGAATTAAAGCGCTTCCAATACTTGGTAGGATGGTTGGTCTCAGCTAATGTGTTGCAAGTCTTTATCCATTGTCGCAATTTATATGCCTTAATGTAGTTATGAACTGTACGTTGATATTGTCGATGAAGACGGAGAGATTCAGGGTTGCCTGTGCGTTGAAAGTCGCGAAAAAGTGTTCGAGAACGATTCATTAATGGTAAATATTGCGGAGGTAAGTTTGGACAATGAGGGTATGAGCTGCTAGTTGGGATGTGTTTTTTAGAAGCTTGATGAATTACATTATGGATGTTGTCAAGAGCAGTGTATAGTTCATGTTCAGTTGATGGAGGTGTTATGAGTTCTGTAGGAGTTTGTACAGAGTTTCTATATCCATCCCAGTCGGCTTTGTCGAAACGAAGTACAGTTCGTGGAGCTGGCTGTGATGTGTGATCGACATGGTGATGAGTTTGGATCGTCAGTTTCACTGGAACATGGTCACTACCAATAGGGTCTAAAACTTCTATGTGGCTGCGTGCGGCTAATGATGTGGAAGTGATGATGACGTCGGGAGTGGTATTGGAAATAGGGCGGGTGGGTTTTGGAATATGATGAATGGTTCCGGTTGTTTGTAATTCTATAATATTTTTTCTCTAGCTGTGCGACTGTGAATGTTAACATCGGCCATGATGATGTAGTGACGAAAGTTGTTGGAAATATATGTGAAAAACGTTGTCGGAATATTGTGGCCGGGCCTTATGTATATGGTCGCTAGGGTTATGTAGATACTTTTGTAATAGATGGTGGTGATAAGATGTTCTGGAAGGTTAGGAAGGTTGGATTGGTGTTGTCTGTGGGCTATGTATGAAGGAAAACCTATTGCTACTCCACTATTTGCTCGGAGGGCTGGTATGGTACTGTCACAACGTAAGTATATCCTGGTAATTTACAGTTGTGTTTCGAGGTGAGATGAGTTTCATTAAGCATGAATGTAGTGACGTGTTCTTCGAGAAGTTGTGTGAAGAGAGGTTGATGGGAGGTGAGAAAGCGGATGTTTAGAAACAAAAACGCTAAAGCCATAATAATCATGATCAAATGATGAGATGTTGAGATTTGTTTACACTTGTCTCCAAAGCACTGCCATGAAAATGAACGTACGGGCCGGAATAAGTTGCATTGAAGTTGACATTTAAGGTTGATCTGGCTGCGTATTGGATTTGTTGAAGGATGTGATGGCGTTGAAATGGATGGATAGTTTGAAGAGTAACAGTGATGAAAGCAAGAACTTGATCAATGGTGATCGGTTGGTAGATTGAAGTGACTGGTCTGGTAGTTTGTGCTGGAGTTTCAGTTGTGCGGATTGGAACGATGAGTTCAGGTTTTGTAGGTTCAGCTGTCGGTCGTGCTTTACATTTGTAACTAAAGGTGGGATGTGCTTCACCACAGGTTGTGCATTTCGGAGGTCTTTATAGGTTGGTGCATGATTTGGTGAGGTGAGACTCTGAACAGAAACCACATTTGATGTTGTTGGTGCATTTAGAAGTAGGATGATCGTTGTACGTTTGACATTTTTCGCATCGAATCGGAAGTGGTGGTGATGAATGTGAAGGCTCAACACGGCAATGCTTTTTATAGATGAGAGCGCCATTTGATAAGAGATCATCGATGGTTTCTTGATGATTTGTGAGGACACGCACCATGAAGCTAGCCTCGCCGGTTCTGGTTTTGATGCGAATGCATTTGATTATGGAATAGCCTTCAAGTTTGAGTTCTGATTCTACTTTACTGTCAGTGATAGTGGGTTCCACTCCTCTGATGACGACTAAAAGTGTAGGTTGGCGACGAGGTGGTGGTGGTTGCTTTGGTGGTTTGTTATTTAGACGTGCTAAGTTGGCTGATTGACCGAAGATTTCAAAACTGTGTTTGTTGCGTATTTTTGTGGCAATGTCCGGATCAATTGATTGGATAATCATGCCGTTCATTGTCGGTATAATGCGACTGATGATGTCTCGACTGAAGTACTTATTAAGCTGTTGAAAGAGAAGTTTTGGAGAAAGTTCCGGAAATTGCTGATGATCGTTAATGTCCATTCTATGCTCTATGTCTGATCCTGATTCACTGATCGTGTGTGTCTTCTTGAACGGTGGTGATTGTCGTCCTGAGTTGTCGGTATGAGGTGAGCGTGACCGTGATGCTGCTTCAATGTTCCGTTGTTTTCTGTTGAGTAATGTTGAATATGGTGGTGGTCCTGGTACCTGTGCTGGTAATCGGTGCTGTAGGTGTTGGCCTTGATCCGCCATAATGATGAGAAGAATGAGGGCCAGAGGCCCCAGAAGCGTTAATAGATATGCAGTGTACGTCACGATAAACCTACAGTTAAAATGATGATGGGTGATCAGTCTCTGTGCAATGACTGCAAGGAGAGCCGTCGATCCCAATGTGATCGTACACCTGTTTGTCTCGCTCGTGCGTGTTCCAACACAAGGTCCTCGTACACATGTTAACTAACCACAGTTAGTCTAGGTTAAGTTATGTTGACAATTTTTTTTTTATTGTCCCAGGTTTTGGTTTTCCTTTTATTAACTTTGATTTTTTTTGCTGCTAACCCTTGGGTTAGCCCCTCTCGAGGGTTACGCCCTCATTTCGGGATGAGTTTGAATTTAAGCATTAGTCTTTTATAATAAAGTCGCTGTTCTATGTGATTCTTCAATAACTTCTATCATCGCTTGCTTTTGTTTCTGTTGTGATTATTGTCGCTTTCCATGTATTGCTCGTTGCCTGTAGGCAAATTTATTGTCTAAATTTTGAACTGTTTTATTTATGTTGTTTTGTTTAATTTTGTTTAGTGTACCTTGAAAGATGCTATATATTGTGGGCAGTCTATAATTGAAAGTGCGTCGGCTATTTCGTAATCTTCGTGTTCGGCAGTGATGGAGTTTTTGTATATTGTACTTAGTAAAGAAAGTGGTGTTTGGATGAATAACTGTCTCGGATTAAAGCTTATGTCAGTCTGGATAGTATCCACGAGTAGTGGATGGTCATTTTGAAATCTTGTGCTTGTATATTTTAATCGTAGTTGTTCTATGTGATGCAGGATGTTGTCAAACGGGACTTGGTCGTATAGTTCTCTAGTCGGGCTGGGCAGTTTAATCCGGAAAGCAACTCGGAAAGCGTGACGCTCCAGGACTTTTATTTTCTCATAATAGAATTCTGCTGCTGTGATCCACGCTGTGAAGCCATATGTAAGTACCGGTCTTAAGAAGGCTTTGTACGTCTTCAGTATTGTTTCTGGGCGCAGTCCCCATGTGGTGCCTGTTAGTCTTCTTAGAAGGTTCAATCTGTTGTATGCTTTCTCTGTAACTTTGTTTAGGAATGGCCGCCACGTTAGGTTATGGTCAAATGTTATGCCTAGATACGTAACCTGTTTTTCTGGTTTTATTACAGTATTTTCGACCATGATGGATAATTTATTTGGGTTTCTATGCACCTTTGATCGTCTGTTATTTGGTATAAAGACTATGGCTTGGGTTTTAGTGGAATTGATTTTAAGACGCCATTTGTTGCACCATGATACGAAGCTAGAAATTGCGGTGTTCAGGCTGTTGTTTATACTTTGTATGGTTTTAGCTGCAGCCAGGAATGCAGTATCGTCTGCATATTGAAATACATGGATGTTGTTTGGTAGGCTTGGAAAGTCTGCTACATATAGAAGGTAGAGTAATGGTGAGAGTGCAGAGCCCTGCGGTACACCACTGTAGATGAAATATGGATGTGAACTGGTGTTGTTTATATTTACGTAGGATAATCTGTTTGTGAGAAACTGGTACGTGAACCTTATATATGCCCCAGGAAGTTTAAGTTTAATAAGTTTGTAGATAAGCCCTTTGTGCCACACCTTGTCGAATGCTTTTTCCAAATCGAACAGTACTAAACAGGATGGATTTAGTGAGTTGTAATTTTGTACTATTAAGTTCGTGAGTCTTAGGAGCTGGTCATTTATACTGAATTTTGGTCGGAAGCCGGCTTGGTATATCGGTAGTAGGCTGTGCTCTGTGATGTGTTGATGTAATCTGTACACCAATATTCGTTCTAGAATTTTACTGAATGCAGTTGTTAGTTGTATTGGCCGGTATGAGGTAACGGAGTTTGATGGTTTGTTAGGTTTCGGGAACATTAGCGTTTTTGATATTTTCCAATCCTGGGGTATGAAGCCTGTACGTAGGATAAATGTATATATTATTGCCAGTAATTGTATGAAAGATGCGGGAGCTTCTTTGATATGACGATAGCTTATGTTGTCAATGCCTGGTGCGGAGTTTCGTTTGTTAGCTATGGATCGATTGATTTCGTCAGTGGTTATTTCTTCAGTGAGAGGATTAGTTTCTGGCAGCGTATGACTGATATTGGGTTGAAGTGCTGGGGATTCTGGATTTAGTCGATCTACTGGGTGGCGATATGGGTTTTGTTGAGGAGGTGGTGTGAATACATCTTGTAGGTATTCGGCAAAGGCGTCGGCTTTTTCTTGGTCCGTTGTTAGTGGCATGTTATTCTGTAGCAATGCGTATGGGGTTGAAGTGTATTGGCCGGTAAGCATCTTAAACCTTTTCCAATATTTGGTCGGGTGACTCGTTTCTCCTAGTGAGTTGCAGGTTTTAATCCAGCTTCGTAGTTTGTAGGCTTTTAGGTAGTTGGTGATCGTCCTTTGAAGCTGCCTATGGTGACGTAAGGCTTCTAAGTTGCCGGTACGCAGATATTCTTTGTAAAGTTGTCTGGAACGTTTTATCATTGGTGGGTACTGTGGTGGTAGTTTTGGCTTAGAATTTGGAGTTGAGTATGTTGGGATGTGTGCTTTGCTTGCATCTTTGAGTGCCATTGTCATTCTGTCTACGGTCCAGTAGAGGTCTTCTTCTGTTACAGGTGCAGTTAGGTGACCGGTTTCTTGCTCTATTGTTGTACGGTACTTGGTCCAGTTCGCCTTATCAAAGCGAGGAATTGTGCGTAGAAATGGCTTTTGGTTTTTGGTGGCTTGATTATGGCAGTTTAGTGTAAGCTTTACTGGATCGTGGTCGCTTCCGATAGTGTCTAGTACTTCTATCAGACAGCGACTTGAAAGGTTAGATGATGTTATTACTATATCTGGTGTGGTATTGCTAATGGGTCGTGTGTGGCGAGGTAATTTGTGGATTTCGCCAGTAGTATTGGTAGTTATAAAGTTGCTGAATCTGGTCTTCTGTCGGGCTGTTCTGCTGTGAAGGTTTATGTCAGCCATGGTAATATAGTTACGGAAGTTGTTTGATATGTACTGAAAGAATTCATATGGTATTGGATGTGTGGGTCTGACATATATTGTGGCTACTGTGATATATAGAGATTTAAAATACAGTGTTGCGATGAGATGCTCCGGTAGATTTGCTATGTTAGGTTTGTAATTTGTATAGCCTATAGGCTATTGACGCCTGGAAGCCTAAGAGTACCCCGCCGTTTGCCCTTAGTGCATTTGTCTTGCTGTCATTTCTTATAATTTGGTTATTTCTTATTTTGCATTGCATTTTTGGTGTTAGGTTGGTTTCATTTAGTAGGAAGGTATTGATGTTCTCATCCAGTAGGAGTTGATCGAATAGTATTTTGTTCTTAGTTACTGATCTTATATTCATGAATAAGAAAGCAAGAGCCATGGCGAGGAAACATACAAGTTTATTGCTGCTTTGTTTGGCTTTATACTGTGGTTTCATAATGCGATGCATGGAAGTGTACGTACGGTCCAGAGTATGTAGCATTGAAGTTGACTTGGAGTATGTTGACAAATACCGACATAGACTATTTGTAATTATATGTAGATTAATTCATTGTGCCACTTAACTTTTAAAACAAGTGCAAAGACATATCATTAATCAAATTACATTTAAATATAACTTCTTAACGTTACGATGCTTTTAAACTTTTCTGTTAAAAGAGAAACAAACAATCAATCGCAATTGTTGTGCTTTTTCATACTGCACCATGATAAAATTGTGGTGCCATCTACTGACCATCATTGAAATTATTTCAACTACGCGACGACCCACAATACACAAAACAATAGTAAATATTTTTCTTTTCTCTTTTAAACTAATCGTGTAATATAAAATTAAATTAGTTTAAATTCTAAATAACATAAAATAATGAAAAGTAATAAATCTTTTGTTTCGTTACATTCTAATGTATAATGCACCCTATGGCTTGTCATAGGGTTATATCACTTGCTGAAAGCTAAAATGTTAAAATGCATCTAACTTTTAATGTATTGTCCATTTTGTGCCTATTTCCTGTGAAATAAGGAGCTTATAATCATTTACACCAAAACCTTGAACATAGCAATTATTATATTAGTATTACGGCAACTTCAATATATTTTCTTTTAATCTGTAGGCTAGTTAGATACTGTTTTTCAGCCTATAATGGCTCAGCAGAAACTGTGTACTTATTTTGTGAGAAGGAAATCAATGAAGCAATGGTATGTCCTCTTGAAAACCCAATTCTGAAGAAAAGCAACATAACATATGCCTGTTTAATTAGTTCAAAGAATTTGATGCTTCACCCCATCCTAACTTATAGAACTACCAGGTGAAGAGTTTCTGTGAGAAGATCGCATATCCTGGCTCCAGACACATCTTCAGCACTAGAAGGAGTTAATAAATAACAAATTACTTGTCATGTTCGGAGGACTTGATATTGAAATTACTCTCCCTGTATGAGCTGCTACAAGAGATGATTTCCATGGCTCTAGATCATCTGAAATACTTACAGGGACAAAAGTTGCAGCCACATATTTTTAAGAGTATCAGATCCCATGAAAAACACGTTACGTTCACCAAATTACAGTTGTGGCCCTTGACATCTTTCTGAAACAGGATTTTGAACACTCTGGAGTAAAGATGAAGTTCGAAGAATGGGTTGTTAAATCCTATAAGGACAACCAACAATATGATTTTGGTTACTCAATTACAAGTACGAGCAACTCACTTATATTCGTATGAGCACATCGAGAGCGAAAGTTCAAACTCATGTTTGTATCTCTTATACTCTTCGTACCCCTATTCTTCTCCCTGGTTCACCAAAACTACACCCAATTGGTTCCTGTCTTCATGAGATACTTAGAATCTTTTTGATTAGTCATTCAGGCAGTATTTGAAACAAGACACTGGGATCTTAGAGTATTGGATTCTGACTGGTCCTGAGTTTAGCCGTGTAGTATTTCAATTCACTAAAGTAAGCGATAGCGACGCCATGTTAGAAACCTGTTAAGTGCCATTCTGAACAAAGGAAATCCCTTTGACGAAAGTAGTGCAAATCTAGTAACCCTAGACAACAAAGTGTGTGTGTGTGTATGAGTCTGGTCCAGTCTTTGTCTGCTATTTTGAATCTAGAAGACTAGAACAGCATTGGTGCCTTCAAGATAGAAGTTTTTAGGGAAAATGGCATATCTATCAAACAGTTAATCAAGGAAAATAAATGGTTACTTTTCCATAAACGGAAAACTCAATTAAGAACCGTACTTAAGAAAAACATATATCACTATAAACAACATGTAGTTTTGTATGGGCAGGCATTTGTTGCACTGAATAGCCATAACGAAAATCTGGAGATCATTTTTCGTCATCAATCTTCTTCACTCCCATCAGCACTCCTATCTGATGAAGCTCTCAACTCTTGATCCAAGTCCAATTTGTTAAAATGTGTTCTGAAAACCAGCCTAAATAATGAAATAAATGAAGATGAGAAATTAGTGGCACCTGACTAATATGACTTCATTATTTTTGATGGTGAAAAACTGATTCACACTTAGCCTGAAACAACTGTCCGAGGAAAGTCTTTTAATGAATATGAAAGTTTTCTGCCCAAAAGTCTAGCACGATTTGAAAAGGGGGGACAAAAGTAGATATTGTTTGGTATCGCAAATTAGCGATCAAAGGTGGTACACAGGGGAAACGAGGAACCGGTTAGACGACAGCCTGTGTGTGTAGTGCCAAAGTCACTGAAAACTTACCAACTTTTTCTTGACAAGCATAGATAACAAAAAGGAGTTATTTTCTCCTTTTCCACAAAATGTATGGACGTACAATACGAAGATATAACTTCGCATGACAAAGTATTCAATGCTGGAAATTGTACTCAAATGAGACATTGCAATCATGAAGAGGCTCTACTTCTCGTGCACTATCTTGATGTCTTTAAATATTCATCTCTTTCGATGGTACAGCTTGGAGCTACTGACTAACTTTAATCACATTATCAGTGCCAACCTCAAAGCAGACGTATGAATTTCATTCAAGTAAGAAAATAA
Organism: Lepisma saccharinum; assembly: GCA_022664845.1. NCBI lineage: Eukaryota > Metazoa > Arthropoda > Insecta > Zygentoma > Lepismatidae > Lepisma > Lepisma saccharinum. The sequence goes on along the minus strand of JAGDQP010000907.1, from coordinate 114,266 downwards.
AATGATCTCCGTCAGCAGTATTGCCACAAATTTAGGAGAAACTACATGCCAAGTGATAGCTCTGTTTCATAGTTCCACTGGAAAAGACATAACATCAGCTTCAATGTTCAAGGGAAAGCGATATCATTTCGAGACAAAGGACAAATTTCTGCTGTTGGCATTCCGTTCCATGTTAATCATGTATCACCACAACTGAAAAGAAGCCGAGATGATATTTGTCAGCAGACTGTACTCCAATAATTCTTGCAGTGATTATGCCAATGTTGGTCTTCTGAGAATGAAGATATTTTTTTTCTTCACAAGACTAGAAAAGTCGAGAAAATACCCGCAACAAAAGATGCTCTAGATAGAATATCTCAAAAGGAGTGTCTTCAAAGCGAAAATTTAGACCATGGCTCATCAGCAGATGATATCTGCTCTCATCTATGGTTTAGTGCAGACAATAAGCTGATTCCAGTTTGGAGAACACAACCATTTGCTAAGATATTTTGAACTTAGATGTAAAATGTGCTTGTAAAAACATGTTCATTCTACAAGTATAGAAAAGCAGAACTGACACGTACACTTTTGCGAGTGCAGATGCTGCGAATAAATGTGTCACAACCAATGCACATTACTAAGATATGTATGTATGCATTTTCTTTTTTTTAAATACAGGGTGCACCCAAAATTTGTGACACATTTTAAACATTAATAAATCAGAAACTGACACAGACACAAATAAACTGGTGGCAGTGATAGACTCAAAAAAGCGTTATGTCCTGTCATTTCTGTGTGTGCTCCTTTCATCATACGGAGAATATCAAAACGATGGTCGATTTCTTGCCACGTTCGAGTCAGCATGCCGACATTGACAGTGTCTATCGCATTGCTTATTCTGTCAGTCAGTTCATCGATGTTCTATCATTATTGTCTTCTAAACAATGTCTTTTGCATATCCCCAGAAAGAAAAATCCAACGGAATTATGTCGGGTGACCTCGGCGGACAAGTAATCGCACCAGCACGTCCCATCAATCATTCCGGCAAATATTCATTAAAAGCACGATGAACAATGGTACTCTAGTGAGGTGGTGCTCCGTCCTGTTACAGAATGATGTCGGTCAGAAACTCTTCTATTTGTGGGAATACAAAATTTTTAACATGTCTAATTAATTAACTGCTGTGGCTATCATATCCGTGAAAAAGAAAAGACCAATGACGCAATAATGCATAATACCATATCACACATTCACTTTCGGCGAGTTTTTCCATTTCTCGTTAGGCATGCAGGTTCTTTGAATTCCAAATGCCTACATTATGATGATTCATTGTTCCTGAAACATGGAAGCAAGCCTCGTAAGAGTGTAGGAAATCCTTACTTTTCTTGTATTCTCCTTAACATGTATATTGCAAACTCCATCTCTTTAGTTAGAACCTTGTGAACTGTCGAAGTATCCATATTCAATTCTGTTGCAGCTGTTCTCACAGATTTCCTAGAACTGCGTAGGAATGCTTGTCGGACTCGTTCAACATCTTTATTGTTTATTCTTGGACGTCCTGAACCCTTCTTGTCTAAGACAGTCCTTGTGTCCAAAAGCTTGTTTTCACTGCAGGATAGTGTTTCTAGAAGGAGAATCTTTCTGGTAATGTGTACTGAAGTTTCTCCGAGTTTGTGTTACCGATTTTGTTTCACCAAATCAGCATACAGCTTGAGCTCGCTCCTTTGAGGTTGCCATTTTCTTTATTTATGGAGAAAAATTTGCATGTTAGTGCCATCTATGAACTTATCTGTGATCTGAAACGTCAGGAAGAAACATTTGAGTTTTTCTATCGATTATAATGACAATACGTTCGTTTGTATCTGCATTTTAGGCTGATTTATGCAACGCCGAAATTTATCAGACACTTTATTTATACGGTTTACTAACACAAGTTCCGAACAATATTTAATGCACATCATGTACTTTTCTAATTTCAATCTGGTAGTTCTTTTATACTACATTACATTTTGTGGTATTATAATTATTGTTTTGGTTTTAATAATTTTTAAAAATTATATCCCAAGAAACATGGTTGACTTTCTTTCTCTGTCTCACTGGTATTTGATATTCCTCTTTTCAGAACGACAATTTTGCTCTTGGAGGAAACACATTTTCGAAAACTTTGCTGTCAGCAATGACCAGTTTGTGGGTTTTGGATTTAAAATACTGTTCCTATATTTAAAATATTTTTTTAAAGCATATTTCACTGAATAACAGTTATTTAAAGCTTCTCTGTACGCAATAAACTATATATAATTGTACTTTTAAATAAAAGCAAATTACAGTAAACTTTGACACAGTTTTAGTATGCGCTGAAACTCTGATGAATGCAACACTCTCTCTTATGTAACTCGATTAGTGGAGTTGCAATACCAGAATTGGTCTTGGATACGTGCTGTTTGGAGGGGAAGAACAGTATTTATTATATTTGCATGCATAGGTTGTTTAAAATATTAAGTGATTACACGCCGAGACACTGCAATTCACCCATGCCAATTAGGTGTTAATAGATTACGCCGGCTCTTAAGGACACTAGTCTTAATTTCAGAGGTAGCGATCACAATAAATTCAGATTATAAAACCGCGTCAAAGATTTGCTATCTGAATATTTTCACTTAACGCAAAATGAGGCTTCAGGTTCCGTGTGGCCAAAGTATACCAAATAGGTAAAATCCTTAATATTGCACGCACAACTCTCTTTTATTTCAAACGAATAACATACCTGTTCAAATTGGACAACCAATTTGAAACTTACCGCCGTTTCAATATTTTTATTTTCTGTAAAAAGAAGGGGCTTGTACCGCCTATGCCCCAAGGGAGCTGATATTTGATGATATAACCATAGCAAAATGTATTTCACAGTTCAAGATTACTAATTTCTTCAAATTGTACAACTAACTCGAAAATTACGGTAATTTCAATTATTTCGCTGTCTGTGAAAAGGTTGGCTCAGACCCCTAGACCCAAAACCCCTTTCGATATCTGACCATTGTCCACTCGAAATGAAACTGTTAGTTGGACCCATACCTTCAATATGGAGCCAAAATGAAAACGTTTGCATCAATTTGAATTAACTGGGTTACGGTATTTATAGGGAACCGCCGATTGATTATGGAAGAGAGAATCTTCACAGCGAGCATCTTCGTAGGATTAGTGCACACCTTCCTGTATGAAGCCCTGAAGTGTAGATTTTTTCCTCAGAGAGTTTCAGCGAATACTAACCAATGAACAGAAGGATGCGCCGCAATATGACAGAAAATCTTAGCATGTGATAACAGCATGAACACTGCCTTCATTCAATCAATTATCACAATGGAAGAGATATGGATTCTGTGTTTTAATCCTTAAACCAAACTACAATCGGCTTAATGCAGCACACCGACTAACTACCAACGAAGCAATTTCGGGTTACCGCCACTGCTGAGAAACAGATGTAGTCATCTTTTAGAACGGGGAAGGCATTATCGTCACTCATTGCGTTCCCAAGGACACCCGGGTGACAGCGGCAACCTATGAAGATGTATTTTGAAAACAAAATGTCTACCAGAATTGCACGAAAACTACTGGAAAGTCTGAAGCTGTGCACTTTCATAAAGACAAGACTCCTGCTCATCGAACGGCCTTTGTTTAACAGTTTCTTTCTGACAACAACTTTAAAGTGGTTCCTCATGCTCTGTACTCACCTGACCTCGCACCAAGCGATTTTTTTACTTTATTCAACGTTGATGAACGCTCTCCACGGTCGCACATGTACAATTCTTTCTGCTTTTGCAGCAGTTTTCCAGTGAACTAAACAGACATTCTAAAGAAATGTTTGGGCGGCTATCCAATCACGACGTCAGCCTTGTGAAATATGTGTACGTCTACAAGATGATTATGTTGAAACATGACGGTATTTTTCACGTTTTCAAAATAAATTAGGAGACCTTAGAATTGACTTATCAAGTACAACGCTTAAAATATATGTGGATTAATAGGCTAGGGCGTTCCACACCCACACATAGTTAAGTAAAATATGTGTAGGTAGTCCATACCCTGTGATTAATTAAAATATTTAATTAAAATTGTTAAAAATCAATATTTGAGGACTTTCAGTGACAATGTTTTTTTAAATTTATAAATTGTTTGAAGACATGTGTATCTGTCTTCGTATGTATATACAGTAGCTATGAGAAAGAAGAAATTCAAATCTTGAAATCAATTGCAGGTACGGATGAGACTGCACAGAAGACGCTGGAAGGAATGAACTTGGTTACCAAATATTTAGGCCTACTGACTATGGACAATAAATTAGAAACTGCTAGTGTATCCTGTGAGGAAGAAACTGAGATTTCCTTGGACAGCACACAGATAGAGAAGGTTGAGTATATAAAAATAATTATGATTGCTTCTGTACGTACATAATCCTATAGAAATACACTTTTATGTATATGTACACTGCAAGATATATTTACATTTGATCGACATCGAATGAAAGTCGAGGAGTATAGATCAATTTCCCTCTGATCAAAATATTTGAACATGTTGTACTCAAAAGGTTCCCGTACTTTGCCACTGCAGATCAAGTAATATTTTATCCCCTTCTCAACTTGCTTTTCTGAAAGACGAATCTACTAGCAAAAGCAATCAATGTCTTTCTCGACGAAATAAATAGATCAGTAGATAATACAATCTGACTTAAGCAAAGCATTCGATTGCTTTGACCATCTCAATTGAATCGACAAACTGCATTGATATTGAATAAGAGGCGTAGCAACTGGTTTCAATCGGATCTTCCTTACAGAACACTAGTGATTGAAATTACTTTCAGTAACGTTTAAACTAGATGCATCCGAATAATTACCTCCAAACCCCAAAGTTTGATTAGTACAAAATATTTACGAAGTGTTTTTATATATGAACATATTTTCCTTTCATTGGAATTCAGTTTCGCACTTAATCATTTTTTTCGGTGTTGATTACAGTAAATTTACGGAATCTGGGTTACGTCTGTCAGTAAAATATTTTTATACCGAGTGCCGAACCTAAGTTTATTATATAGGGTGCATATTAAAGGCATGAACAATTACCATCGGGATTGGTTTTCTACAAATAGGAGATTCTTATCGACAAGTACCTTGGTACAACTGCAAGTACTGTTCTAGAATATACATTTGTATTATTGATGGCCCTGACCAGGGACATACCAGACTAACGAACACGATTTTTTTTTATAGATTGCAGGGGCAATGCCAAAGAAAAAGGGCAATTTTCAACTTATGAACTATGAAAGCTAGGAAGGTGGTGGAGGTGTCGTTGGAAAGGTCTCGGTGAGACTAGTTCAAAATCGTATTGATAATTCAGATTACAGGGACGTGTCACGAGACACGGAGGAAGCAATTTTAAATTCACGAACCTTGGAAGGTGGCTGAGGTGTCGTTCGGATGATCTCGCCACAATCTTTAGAACGGAACATATATGCGCAGCTTATATGCTTATATGCACAGTCCCCTCACTCACTCCGACTTACTTGTTTAATGTTAGAAACACTAGATTCTATCTCTCTAGAATGACATATTCTATGTAGTTTTCAATATTTGCTAATAAATTTGTATTGTAAAGTGCCGTGAATTACGCTATCATAGTGTGCATAAAAACACGTGCTCTTGTTTGTAAATAAATAGTAAAAAACGGAGTACGTAGTATGTGTAAAAATACATGCTTCTACTAGTAAACAAATAGTAATTGTGAAAAAACGGAGAAAACCAACGACAGCAACCAAAGATGGCCGAGGATGCAGACAGTGTCTGGAACTGCAAAGTAAGCAAACCAAAACAAAATAAAAAGCGTCAAGCTGCCCCAAGAAACCACTATTCTGTCTCCAGGAATAGTCACGTCCACTCTCCTCTCTTCCCATACCTTAGTAGGATCCGCTAGGGGATAGGCCATCCTTTCTACCGGTCGAACCAGCTACGAGGTAGGCCATCCTCGCCTTGGTCGGATCTGCTACGAGATAGGCCATCCTTACTTAGCGCCTAATCTACTACAAGATAGGCAAACTCCCTAAGTCCATAACCGCTACGGGATGAAACTTCCCAATACCATAATGAGCCCCTACCTGCTACGAAGGTGAGGGCATCCTTTTTCAGTCAGGTACCTGGGACAACGTCAAAAGCAACCCAAGAGACTTTTAAAAAAAAATGTAACTCAACAATAAGTCTCCATAGTTTTGTACGGGAAACTCTTTTTATTGACTTTTAACTTGTATTTTTTAATAAAAGGTGAAGGGATAAAATCCAAATATCAATCCTTTTATTCGCTCTACCTGCTCTATCTACCAAATAAAAAACTATTCAGTAAAGGCGCCAAACTCAAATAAACTGGGCGTTGCGGTGGCAATTAAGGCGCCCATAAGGTAAATTCTTTACGATATAAGTAAAATATCATAAATGTTTAAAAGCGTCGTCTAATTGCAAACATAATCTCTTTGTAGACTTCTCAGAGCGAGTTGGGAGAAATTTCAGGAGACGAAATTGCATGTGAGGACGGAGAATCTTTCAACCAGTTGCTACAGGAGTATGAAGTATTGCCCCCGGAAAGCGAATGTCAAGACGATGAGGAGGAGGATCACGACGAATCGAAGCCTCATTTAACTCTAAAAATTGTAAGTAGAAGAAAGTTATAATGTGATGAATTGATAATCATGGTGGTGTAAGTCAGTCATTGTCATTCCAGACATAATAAATTAATTTTAAAAAAGTTTTTAAATACAGTGCAGGTTTGAACTGAAGTGACCTAGCCCTACACAACTAAGGCACTTGTCACTTCCTATGATTCTAAAGAGAAACTATCGAAATATGTTCATTTAATGACAAAAACTAACATTTTCTGCTTTTAAACAAAATTTTAACTGTTGATGTCTTACACCACAATCTTCATGAATTGAAGGAAACGACGAGATAGCGATTCAAAGCTTCCAGACTCATAGCCTGATCGTCCTTTCCGATTCAAAATTATGTGAATATCTAATGTCCTGAGTTCAAGTTACTATCACACTCGCAATATACAGGATATATCAGAATTCGACAACATACATTGTAGGTGAAATTCTCACGTCAAAAGGAGAAAGGATGTAATGCATAGTTTTAATATTTTGAATCTTCCATATTAGATGATAAACATTGTGTATGAATGCAGGGTTACAATCTGCGAATAATATACAAAGTAAAACATTCAAAATCGGTATTTTCAGCACTCAATCTTCTATCTCGAATTTAATTGAATTGAATTTTATTTATGGTCTTTAGGCATCTGAGGCTCAGGCCGGTCTGGGGAGCGAAAAAGATTCGGGAAGATGTCGTCCAGGGCTTACGTTGAAGGTGCTATCCCGACATTTACCTGGTGCGACTGAGGAAACAAACACCCTGGAAAAACCTCAGTCATAATGATCGGCCACTGGGATCGAACCAACGAACTCTCGAATGCTACGCCAACGCTCTACCACTGAGCTACAGCGCCTCGGTTAATCTTCTATTTTATTCAGTTTGCAATACTGCATCTAATATTTCGCATATTATATTTTTCGTCACTAAGGACTACAAAATATTCAACAAACCGAAGTAACACCTCTGAAAAATAAAACATTATACCTGATTGGAAACATTATCAACAGGTCTGTAACCAGGAGAGGTTCTCAAGGTCCCTAATTTTTTGCCCTGCATCTGCTTTTAGGTGTGTAAATAGGAGGTATACTCCCCTAAATTCCTGGCTGGTGGTGGGTCTGACTGTCAGCTCGATGGCATCATATCTAAAATTTCAATATTAACTCCTCAAAACGAAATTTCACTATCATAAGTCACTATCATTTCACTATCTATGATGAACCATCGGGATACACTCAGTTTGTTTACCATTGTAAGGACTGAATTTAGGACTCTTAATTTGCAATTTCTGTATTTCGAAAACAAAGCTGAATTCGATAGAAGCATCTTCTTCCCACATCTTCTTTCCTATCCCGGCCTGAGCTATAGATTCCTAAAGGCCATTAATACATTCCATTCAATTCAATTATTTTGGTGTCAGGAATTCACCTGCAAACTTTGCCGTTCGAATTCTGTTAAATCTTACTTGAATAATCAGGATAAACAGACATGTGTACAGAGACTTCACACACAAATAAAGAGGTGACAACGTTTCGCCAAAGACATGGTCACGGCAAAGAACAGGAAAAAAATAGAGAGGAGAGGTTATGCTGCTAACTGAAATCTGCGTATTTAAAATGTAATTCTCAAATCATCTGGTACGCGTTGACTTATTGTAATGAGCCATTATTTTTAAAGTTCAGTCGGTGCAACAGTGCTCTAGGCAGTGCAACAGTGCATTGCCGCCGTAGAGTTCTTTATAAAGACACATCTGCGCAAAGTTCTTTTCGACACTAGTTTTGTCGCCATGATGCACCTAGTCGAAATACTCTGTTATGGGTGTTGAAATTGCAAAAAAGGCAATGTTACAGACAGCAAACCTCCAGGACGTCCTCGTTCTGTACATACACTAGAAAATATAAATCTTGTGAGGGACACAATCTTCCGCAACCCGCAAAGATCAGCTCGACGGTTCTTCCATCCAATTCATCTAAATGTGTTCAACGTAATGGAGAATATTTACCAAATGTAATCTTTAAGAATAGCACCTCAGATTAATTCTCCTTTAAAACTTGGAATGTATGTTTGCTAAACAGTAAAGGCTTAAAGTTTTCCCTGAAAAGTTATTTTATTTATGAGCCCGTCAGAAGTTTCTGGTTTATCCTATATATAAAGATATATGAAAATAATAAAAGAAGGTAGAGAAAACTTACCATTGCAGCACATAGCAGCAGGTTCGCAAACATTGCTCAATACTCATATAAAAAGAAGATGGCAAACTTTCGCCAAAGACGTGGTCACGGTATAAAGTAATAAATAGATAGAGAGGAGTGGTCATATTCAGTAGTTAACGAAGTTGTAATGTGGCAGCATAGCCACTCCCTGTAGCTACTTCTCCATCTCTTTCCTACCCTATGCTGTGACCACGCCTTTGACGAAAGTTTACCTCCATTTTATTTGTGTTTGTGTTTGTGAATCACCTGCTATTTATTGCACTAATCCATAAGCTATCATATCCACCTCGGCTCCTCAGGTTTTATTTAACAAAAATTGAATTGAATTTCCACATAACCTTGCATTAAAGTGGCAATTTCTTAAATGAACTGGTAAGTTTACAAAGATCTATTGCTAAATATTGTCTGGAACATTATTGGGCATATTGGAGCTTGTTGTCACAACTTCGTACACGTTTTGTGGTTTTCTCCGGTACACATCCTCCTCTGCCTATCCTCAAAGAAGATAGTCCCAGTGAATCAAATCTTGATTATAGGTAGGTCATTCGTGTGGGCCACGTCTATCAATCCATCGACTCGGGAAACGATCATGCAACCACCTGCGAACATTATTTGCGAAATGCTGGGGTCTAGAATAATGCAATTCTAGACGATAAATATTTCCACGACTATCATGTAGGCTAAATATTTCCCATATTGGAAGTTTCATAAAGATTTACTTTTTTAATATTCTAATGAAAAGCATTAGTTTTATTGAAGAAGTCCACTAGAGCTGCGGTTTATCAACCCTATACTTTAGAGACTCCCCTAGTCAATATAATAAATAATACTACCTTCTAATTTTATTTGAAATATTTATATATATATATATATATATCATCACAGCATATAATTCTTCATCTTTAGTATAATTACAGAAGTAAGGTATGATAGTCACATGCAGAACAACTGTTAGGTGAAACAGAAACTCATCTCTAAGGAGTTGTTCTTCATATGCCTGTTTTCTCTTCGTTCTGTAATTCCCTCGGGAAAGAACGTACAATTCCTTACCTATGTATTCAACATTTCCTTTTTTACAGGGGTTAATAAAAAGGCGCACTTTTATTATAAAGTGCATACATGAAACGTAGAAGAGAATCGAGTAACGATGCCTTGGACACTAATAAGACCCGTTTTCAAAACTAATTTCTAACCTCAGGAACACAATAGAGCGCGTTAACTGCATGTGTGTTAAGTACCCGTGGCCATTGTCAGTTACCCGACCATGAATTAACTGGAAGAGCAGCGAGTGAAATGCTGTACCAAATTGTACAAAACTTTCACAGTGACCTTCAACATGTTTGCATTAAGGCTATTGTGAGGGTCGAACACAATGTTACGAATGGTAGGGACCTTTCAGAGCTGTCGAACTTCCACCAGGGACGTCCTTCTAACTCCGTACGACCGTACACTTCTATGGACACCGATCACCTGACAAGGGCGCGGAAAGCCATCCTTGTAAAGGCTTGTGGATTTGACTCATTCTTCTGCCGATGATCGCTCACTTGCTGTCACTTATTTGTCAAGCGAGTACTAGAAACAAATTTGACACAAGCTTGAAACAACTTTGCCGTAACATTACATTATTACAAGCATAAAACAACATTGATTCAAGCATGAAACAACTCTGAAATAAATTTGATATGAAAAGTTGAAATGTTTGTCATGCAATAATATTGACTCACCAATATCTCTATTCGTGAGACATGATAATATTTAATTTTAAAATTGAGTTCATATTTGCATGACTTTTAATTATTACTTATTTATATATTGCATAATGAGTCATCACTCAAATAATCATTGACAGCATAATAAGGGGATTAATAACCGTTATTTACCAAACATACTGAATATCTCAGATGTAAATTTATTTAATATTGTCAAAATACTCTTCAGGTAATTGGGTACTTTATGAAAGAGTCTAGTACACAAAGAGTAAACACTAGAATGAGTAGTTACGAAATTTTGTCTTTCTACAAATATGTTTCTTTTTTGTCGTGTATGGCAAGTGGGTATATTTGTCGTCTAAGTAAATAAGTGACTATTTTTTTTTTATAAATATACTTTGGTGAATAGACTACTTTTCGTTTTCACTGAAGAGAAGAGTCTCGTATCAACCTTTAACGACTCTACTATTAAGAAAATACACTTCAGTTGCGAATCCAGAGAAGGGGGCGCAGGAGCAGTGCACCCCTCCTCAAGGGAAAATATTTTAATTTTATTTTTATAGTATTATTTTAACAATTTACCCACTGGAAAACTTTATTTGTTTATATTTAATAAGTTAACCTTTTTTTTTCATGAGATGTCCTTAACGACTTACATTCAATGATAAAACTTTGTAATATAAGGAAGTTATTTAGCGGAAACATATCGAAACTCTTCCTAGTTTATTGTTCAGATCAACTGTCCTCGCTCACGAGAATCCTGAATCCGCTCCCTGCTTCAAGAGCAAAAAAAGAAATACGAGATGTTACTTTTAAAAAAAAAAGTATATTTCGTTAAATAAATCAGAACACGTACTTTTTTTTATTGATATTTCATTTTGTTTTTCTTATTTCATTGCAGACTCTGAGTAAGGAATAAATAAGCATCAACAGTGATTGGATATTAATTACTGCGTCAATTAGCATCGAGTGTTTCAAATTTTTGAAATTTCAAACGTAAAGAAGAATTATAATAGTTGAAATTAAATAATGCTAGCCTGATTTATTTCAAATCAACTTGTTCAGTTTCGAAAGAAGTGGGTTTTAAGTTTATTTTGGTAATTGTGTGCAAATGTTAGCACTTTCTTTTTGTAACTGTATATTATGACAAAATTCTTAGAATATGGAATTAAAAGAATATTTACCATTTGAGGTTTAGACGGTTTTTGTTAAGTAGGTAATTATATTAGTAGTAGTGATGTTATAAATTGTTTCTTGCGCGTAAGATTTTCTGCTCTAATGGATAAATGTATATCTGAAAAAAGAAGTACAATGTAAACGAATCAACAGCAATGTGATTCGTTTAGTCCCAACCACGGTTGATGGCGTCGTGGTCGTAAGGAACCCACTTCTTCTCGCAAGGTAGCAACTCTGACTAAAAATGGATCTTTTCCCTGCCGAGACAGCAAACAAACATAGGCATTTGTGTCTCTTACTTAGTCATAGTTAACTCATATGGGACCCGAGCACCCATCGTCCCACCCCAAGTAGCACACACGTTGATTAAACGTTTATAAAAGCGTTTAATGTCCGTATTTTCAACGGTTGTATACAACCAAAAAAAAACGCTGATTCAACGTTTCTGGGTTGTATACAACCGTTGAAAAGGCGGACATTAAACGGTTTCGTCAACGTTTAATTAACGTTGTATGCTACTGGGGACTTTACACCGTTTCCCAAGCTGATAGAGGTACTGCATTTTTGAATGGATTTCGCACTGTAATTGAATGCTTCTCTCAATGGGTTATCATTACCTACTTTAATAGCCGCACTAGTAAACATTTTCAGATACATTCCTGGAAAAAGCTACGAAACTATAGCCGTCTGGAAATTTCCAGTAATTTAGTTAATAAAAACCAACCAACCACCTTGCAGTTTTCAGGTACAGAAAACATAGAAGCCTGAACCGAGATTTGATCACCGGTTGTTTAGTTAGATGTTCAGTGTCTTACTGATTGAACTAAACTGCCAGTCATAAGAAAGCACAAGATAGAAGCAGTATTAAAGGTCATAAATACGTTGCCCGAAGCCCGAGAACGTAAGGAAAGTTACTACCACGATTTACGCCACGTTTAATTAACTTTTTTTATTTGTGAATGAGAAATCGCAATCCACATTCACTGAGATTTGTGCTATTATAAGTGATCAAAATGGCGGCAACAAACACTTGATCAGAATTGCATGTTTGGTTATGATAAAAAACCGTTTTCGCTTTCTGCGCATGTGCGAACATCACACTGGAACTGAAAACTCCCAGAACTTCCAGTACCACAATAGAAATACCTCTGTGTTTTTCAAGGATTACTCCAAATACTCACACTTACCTTGAAACCATTAGGCTACCGGATATATCATGGAACTTTAGTAAACTTATTAACAGTGGTCGTTGAGTGCCTCGCTCTCTGTGGCTTGTGGGCGTCCTGTACATAGTACGTCTTAAAGGAACTAATTGTTTAAACCACCCTTGTACTGTCTGCTTATTTACCATATACCCACGGAATGCCTGCCATTTTTTTTCTTCCCGCTGCTCTAGAATTCGTTCCCAGTATAATCTCGCACAGCACACAGGCCAGTATAATGCTGTTTGAGGTTCCCGTGTCTGATCTGTTTTCACTGATGTCCCAGTTCAACTGTTGTGACCACAGTTGGCTACAAGAGGAAACAGTACGTCACGAATACGCTACCTTCCTCTTATCCGTCTCACCTCTGAACGAACGGTGTAGGCTGCGTGTGCAGTTCGACCACGTGAAAATCCGACATAACTTTATTGGCTCCCTTTATAGTTTTCGATTCTCTTCTAGACAGAAAATGATATTTCAGCAAACGCAACAGTCACGAGTGATGTCCAGAGTAAGGTAAAACTAATACAGCTTCAGGAGAGCTTGAGGCAGTGGTGTTCAATTCGACGTAAAGTAGTGATCTCAATTCAAAAATTGTGTTCGACTTTCAAATGTGTTTTTGATGCTAACCGAAGGGAGAGGAGTTAAGATTGAAGAGAATGATTAATGTCTTTCTGGTATTTATTTTCAAGTTCTTCTATTTTAGCCAAACTTTGTTCAGAGAGCTGGAGAAGAAGTTCAGGTCACGATTTAAAAGGAATCCCCAACTCCTTCTACGGCTAAGGAACTGTTACCGTCAACTGGGGTAACAAACTTTGGTTAAAAGGTAAAGGTATTCCCTGTGCGATACGCAAGCCCCGTGAACGGCGCATGGGGGAAGTGGAGGTAGCGCTCCACATAATTTCGACCTACGTTGTGAGGTGAGGTGATCAGTCCCACGCTCAACCGCCTTTACCTTCCGAAGGTGCCCGCGAGCACCAAGGATACTCTGCTGCTCAGTTTGATAAGGAGACTGAGTGCACCAGACATGGGAACACTGCAAGAACAGTCTCCAGGGTCCTGGACAGAATTTGAACCCGGGCAGCCCAATTCGTAGTCAAACGAGCTACTGCCTGAGCCACGGCGATTCCTAAGTTTAAGTACTTAAAATATTTTTATAGTCATTTTTTGTTATGTGTCATATCAAGTTAAAAATTTTATCTTTAATACCAGTTTTATATACTTTATATTGTTGTTAATGGTAGTTCTGAATTCATGTGGGAAGTAGGATATACACAAATTTAAATCCCATATGGACATGCCCAAAAGTGCCCTGAAAAATGCGGTAACTTTAGGTACAATACTGTCTTGCTTCATTGCTGTAGTATTATGTTTGAAGAGGGACTATTGGGCACACAAAATATAAGAGCAGATCGTCCGTTTTGAATCATGAAAATTCATTGATATATAGCAAATTAATAATTATTTTATTTTGTGTTATGCACAAACATTGGATACTAACTTGAAATAATTCCTAACAGGAAAGTTGTATTTGAAAAAAAAAAAATCCCTTTCGTCAGGTCTACAGGCTGAGGTAGATCTCGAAGGTTTTTTTTTTTTTTCAAAATTTCAAATCTCGCCTTATATGAGCGCTACCGAGAAACTAGTTATTGATTTATAGATTAATAATCAAGAGCTTTTCAACGATAAACCACAAGACGTGGTTTTAAAAATTTTGAATTTCCACCTCCACTTCCATCAAAAACTACATACATCCCATAGTTTTAGGTGCAACTATGTCCTGCAAACGATTCTAAGTCTCCGTACTACGATATTAATAATAAAGCGGTCAACTTTTTGGGTTTAACATCGTTCACTTCACAATCTAACTTGAATCTCTCAACATAGTTATCTACCTTATCGAACTTGCTATCAAAAACTTGAAACCTGAAAGCGGGAAGAGTCATCGTAATATTTTAGAAGTTACTCAAACACAGATAACCATTTCAAGTACATAACAAATAATGAAAATTATTAAGTATAGTTAGTTTTACATTCACGAATCCTAGGGCTAATACGAAAACATAGGTTAATAACTGACAGTTAGATTAGATTTCTGCAATTAAGTAAGTTCCCCTATCCACTGGCGTATTTCCATATTGAAACCACTTTGCTTCCATCACCAAATTGTCTGGTCTTGCATAGTTCCGTCTTCTAATCATCAGTTACTTTAGATATGCTCACGCGTAGGTGCTTTGTTAATACGGAAATAATAATATGAGTTAGCCATAAAAAGTCAAATGTTAAATACGTATGTTTTCATATTGTTAGTACAGCCTCATACTAATCAACCTACTACTACACACATGTAATAAATCTGAAATATCTTCCTTGAGATAACAAAATATAACTACATTACACAGTAATGTGTTTATCATATACTACCAATTCAATCTAATAAACGAGTAACCATTACATCCAACATCACTAAGCTTAGTAGCAATTATTCTTAACATCTTCCATTGAACTATATTTTTTTACATTTTGGAAGGCGTGATAACGTCATTACTTCAACAGCAAGTGGAAATTTCTCTTAAACATGGCAACGAGAAATAATGACCATAGATGTTAAAAACTAGACCTTTCATTCTCTATCAAATTCCATAAGGCATTTATTTAAAAATTGCAAATTAACATATAAAGATGATAAGAGAAAAAGGTAAGGAAACGTAATCGGGTTTTATAAACAGGGTTCCCACTCACCTGGAATAGTCAGGGAATCCAGCTTAGCACTAAAAGGTCCTGGAAAAGTCAGGGAATTTCACTAAAATGTCTGAAAACCTGGAAAAGTTAGGGAATTTGATAGCTTATTGTTTGAAGTTTATTTAGCTACAGCAGGTATTTAATGTTAGATCGTTTTTGAAATTACTTGGAGACTAATGTGCCAACCATGAAGCAATTTAAGAAAAGAATACAGTGAAATATTTTGATGTATCTTTATTTTCATGCAACTATGATCATTATTTTCCCATGGAATTATGATATATATACAAAATGGGGTACCTGGAAATTTCTGAGTAGTGACCTGGAATACCTGGAAAAGTCAGGGAATTCGATCTTGGCAAATGAGTGGGATAAATTAAGCACACAACTAATATCTCGAATGGGTTTGATATTAGTTATTGTAATTATTTATTAACGAATAATCGTAGTTATTAAGTATCTGTTAGTAAGTTTGACACTCGGGCAGATTTCCAAACACATTTTTAACATACTTGTAGAAGTTCCTTCCAAGGACTGTACCGGGCATTACGATAATGGAATTCGAAATTGCAGTGAAATTTATCGTACCGTATAGCGTAATTTACTACGATTGCAGTGTATCGAAACCTGCATTATTGCTTTACAACAAAAATATAGTAGGGGCAGACAACATTTATAAGATGTGTTTACAATACACTGTCAGGAGGGGTACACAAAAAAGATTGTCTAGCAGCGACTCGAAGGTCGTGGGTTCGAGTTCCGCCAGGGACATGAATGTAAGTGGATTTTAACTAGCAGGAACTTAACAACATAGTCGTGACGAGCCGAAGTCTAAAAGTTACTAGAATGGCCCCTACAAAATAAAAACAAAGACGAAGATGGTTTCTAACGTTCTACAACATTTTAGATGTGGCCTGACTTGCTACATACATTATTTACTTATGATATAATCCCCACCCAAGATGAGTTACACATCAGAGAAGAACATTACTCAAAGAACTCGGAAAAGAGATGGCACTTATTGTTATTGTCACTAGATGAACCAGTGCTGGTAAATACCTCGCTTGAATCTATAAAAGTCGAAGGGTTACCCGTGTAATCCAGTGTGGATTAGAAGTACCAACATTTTCAATAGTAAATAAATTCTTGGTAAAATAATCTTCTCAGATTTAATTTAGCCCAAAACAAATAAAAAGGTGAAATAAATAAATAACGAAACACTGAAACAACAACTGTCATCCATAGTGCAGACATTTGTATTCAAAATGAGGTGGGTTACCCGTTTAACCCAGTATATGGGCATAAGGGTGAAATCATTAATGCTATGTTATATGAATCTATGAATAGCTGGGATTTGCTTGATTGGTCACAAGGTTATATCACGACTGATTCATTTTATTCCCCATTTTGTTTCTTAAGTTGCTGAATGAATCGTATCTTAGAAAATGAATTAAAGTTATACTGAATTATTTAAATTTACTACCAATTTGGTTGGGATTTTTTAATTTTGATTTTAACTTTTAGTTTTATTCTTTTACCTTATTTTCTCTGATACTCAAGCGCTCAAACAATATATTACTGTAATTAGATTTATTACAAATAGTACTCGGGAGGTCAATGCAAAGCAGGAACTAAGTAGAGCAATCAAACGAAAGTGGGAAACTTTCGTTTTGACGAAAGAAACGGGGTATACTGACTGCTTGAATTCTCAGAAAGAGACAGACACTGCTAAATTTGAATACATTTCTCCCTCAGGGAAATGGACACTGAGTTGCCCAAATGGAATTAAATACAAAATAGATTATGAGCTGATGAATATTAAGGGAATTGTTCAAGATGTATCTGTTTTGTCTGAAACAAACATATTTATATTCGTGGCAACATATTCATATAAGTACAAAACCATTGTTTCAAATACCAATATTCCTGTATGTAAGAGCATAAGATGTTATACACACACACACACTAGGTAGCATAAAATAGTACGCGTATGTTTTATGAGACACGTAATCTAAGAAATAAAAGTATCTGTAGAGTACAATAAACCAGAAATAAAAACACACATTAAAAAGTAAAGAACAAACACCTTAGGGGGTAGTTCAAGTATTACGTAAGCATTCAGGGGGGAGCGGATTTCAGGTTTTGCTTATTTTATTTTATAATTGGAAGATCATAGCAGTCTTACGGAAGATTAGCGTAAAAACATATTAGTGTAGATATGAGTGTCCTCATTTGATCGGAAACTTCTATAGTTAGATATATGATCATCACGTGTAAACAAAGTTCTGGTACTCATTTATGCCCATGGAATTTAAAGAAGTTGACGACAGTGTCATTAGTACAGCAACGAATGACAGTGTGGCCAGATGCCACCGTTAATCTTGAAGATGAAAGCCTGTTGAATCTTTCTGAGACACAAGGCTGGTCCTTCATTGCTGGATCATTAACAAGATTATAGTTTTCTTACATCTTTAAAAGCGTAACAGAGTACCGGTTGCCATTGCAACCATAATTATTTTTACTCATGATGCAAACAAAATTGCCGACGTGAGTTTTCCATTAACATCTACGAGGCGGGCGTGTAAGTATATGGCTAAAATTTTATATGTAAGTTAATAGGCCAAAAACTTTCCAATGGCGCACAACTAGACTAATCTTTCTGTTTAAGGAAATTATATCTGTATGAAGCCTCGGGTCTGGCTTACGTATGCGATCGGCAGATTGATTTTCTCTGATAAAATGGTGTTTTGCTTTCTATAAATAGTTGCAAACCCTGTTTGGATGGGTTAATTAGCTTAGAAATATTTAATCGACTAGTGACTCTTGAAACACTCTGTATATATGAACAGTATATGAAAATGTTATATATTTCTGTGCATAAAAAGACACTGTAGAATATTTTAATGCAATCATATGTCAACGCATTATAAATAAGGATAAACATGTTGAAACTGGCAGTTTTCGATCTGAGTCAATGTCAAGGAGAATATCTCTATTACTAATGCAAAACAGAATAACTTGAGATCTGTTTTCGTTGTTAGGTAGGAAAATGAAATTGCATAGCTACAAGTGGAACTGGATTAAAAGTAGAAGAGTGAATGTAGAAAATGTACTATAAAGGAGAAACCGAGATGGAAAGACTATGGAAAACGATTAGAAGTTTGGGTCAGAGGCTAGCGTTTAGGCCTGATCTCGACCAAGTCCGATTTTACACCCACACCGTCTGCCTCGATCCGAATCCGGCCTGATGAGACCAGAAAAGTAAGTGTCGAATCCACATGGAGAAAAATTGATCCATATATTTTTACTAAACATGCGCAGTTAAGGGTTTTCTGGTACCGTCAACAAAACATCTGGTACTACGAACTGTACAAGAGCCAACTTGTATGGTACATGCAGCGAAACACAAATGATAAAAAGGATTCTACTTAACGCAACTAAACCTAGAGCAACAGATACTGAACAATATAGTACCAAGAACTGAACAATGTTTGGTTGAACTCCAACAAAACATGTCTGATGCCAGTTACTATGTATTATGCTAACTGTTACTAAACATTAACAGTAACAGATATTCTTTCCAAATGCGTAATAAGGAGAACGTAACTGGGCGGTTATAGTTGCTGCAGTCATACATCTATTGGAAAGAATATTCACTGAATGTCTCGGACATTGGCAGCCAGTTTGTTTGAGAAATGTCGTCGCCCCGAACAGTAAAGTAAACGTAAGTATGATACTCTTGAGGTGTCTCACTCCAGTAAAATCAAGAATCAGTCTTCTTCATAGTTCTATTCTAACATAAGATCAATTAATAAAATTTCTAAGTTTCGAATAATTAACTATCTAACTTACTAACTCTATGGCTTATGGAACTCGCAAGTTTATCGCCGCAGTAACAAACGTTCGCCATAGGATTCCATCCTGGGCAATATCAAGCCAGTTTTCATCACGAACACCTACTTCTCGAAGATTTCTTCTAATATTGTCCTCCCAACGACTTTTCGGTCTTCCCAACGGTCTCTTTCCCCCCGGCTTCCCAACCAAGATTGAATATAATCTTCGTTTTTCTCCCATTCGAGCTACTTGGCCTGCCCACCTTAGTCGTCGCGATTTCATTATTTTTACAACATCTGGTGAATCACATAGTCCGTGGAGTTCTTCATTACGCAGTCTCCTTCATTCTCCAGTCTTCTCGTCCCGTTTCGGCCCGTATATCTTTCTAAAAACCTTATTTTCAAACACACGTAATTTATGTTCATCTCTAACTTTCGTAACTTTAAAGTATTACCGGCAGAATAACCGTTCTGTATATTTTCAATTTCAATTTCCTTGATATTAATCGTGATGTTAAAAGTTTTTGGACTGAGTAGAAACATACGTTGCCCGAAACTAAGCGACTTTTAATTTCTTCTGTGACCTCATTTTTATGCTCCCAAGTATTTGAATTTGTTTACTTTCTCTATGAACTCATCCCTTATTCTTATGTTTTTATTTCCTTTATTCCCTTGTTTCGACTTGCTATCATGTATTTTGTTTTATCTATGTTTACCTATAGACCTATCCCATCGCACGCTTCTACTAAGACATCGGTGTTGCTTTGTAGTGCATCTATATCGTCTCCTATTAAATCTACATCATCCGCGTATACGAACAGTTGATTCAAACCATTCAATGATAGTCTCTTTTTGTCCCCTTTAATTTTAAAAATCGCATACTCTAACGTCAAGTTAAACAGTATTGGTGACAAAGCATCACCTTTTTTCAATCCGTTGCGAATCTTGAAACTATCTGACATATTATTTATTGTCTAAAAGTGCTCTGTTTATGGACTCGCTGAGACATATCTTCACTAGCTGAACCAGTTTTTTTTCGGAATTCCAAATCGTATTAGGATATTGTATAACTTTTCCCTTTTGATAGAATCGTATGCTTTCTTAAAATCAATGAATAGCTGGTGAACCGTCCCATTGTATTCCCATTGCTTCTCCAAAATTTGTCTCAAGGCGAAAATCTGGTCCAACGTGGATCTATTTCTTCTAAATCCACATTGGTGATCTCAAAGAAGAGAAAGAAAAAAGTACAACTTTATCAGCTGAAGTGACAAAGCTGAAGAATGAAGCATGCATGCAGAAGGAGTTTCTACAAACCAAAGTTACAAAACTAGCAAATATGTTCGTTGTAGATAAATATGGTAATTGAATAAGAATATTTCTTAAAAAATAGCAAATGGAATATCAAAACTGGACTCACTTCATTGCATAGAAAGTCAAATATCCATTATGTAAATACCTGTCATCACCACCTAGAACATTTTAAGTATATAAACAATTTAGGCGGAGCCCAGTCGGGGAAAGGTGTACATGTGCTACCACAAGGCTTCTTTGCATGATCATTGTTGCGTAGGAAAAAAATTGCTGCGAGGTCTTTCCAATGACACGTCAAACATTTTTCTAGCCCTAGTAGTTCCTAAATTATAAACTACCCCCATCTCCGGAGCCGCCCCTGAAATATATATGATCTAAATGGGTTTCACTCATCTCAATGAGATCTTTCCAACGACACCTCAACCACTTTTCTAGTCATAGTAACTCGAAGTTGAACATTCCCCCAGGTAACTCGGGAGCCACCTTTGCGATATGTATGAATGATGTGGGCTTGAACTCGTTGGCGAGACCTTTCCAACGATACCTCCATCACCTTCCTAGCCCTAGTAGTTCCAAAGTTAAAAATCCCCTTCTAAATTCGAGAACCGCCCCTACGATCTGGATAAATGATACAGGTTTGAACTTGTTTGCCTTTCCAAAGACACCTCAACTACATTCCTAGCCCTCGTAGTTCCTGATTTGAAAGTTGTAGACAGACGGCCGGTTGTATAAAGCTTCACAGCACTTGCCGCTGAAGCCTAAAAAGGCCTACATGGGCGAGATGATTCAAACCAGTCTCAATATTCAATCTTGATCTTCAATCAAGCCTTAGCGGGTAATAAAAGACAGTCCTCAGAGTGTTTAAGTGACTCCTATCAATTGTAGTTTTAATGTAAGTTTTTATCCTTTTTTTATACAACCTAATGAAGCTTGATTGGATTTTGCAAAATTTTGCGACTACAGTTTCTTAGGAACGTGTTCAGCAAGGTCATTTATGTACTCTTAGAAAATGAATCATCAAATCTTTAAAAGAAGTCAACTTCTAGCACAAACATCGATAAAATATCTAATTAGATAGTTGATGCTAAAGCACTAACGAAACTGAACATGTGCAACCACTGAAATCAAACGATCTGAATTTTTTTTTAAGAGAAAATTATTGAATTCGTCTTTAAAATATGTATAATCTCACACACGGATTTTGTAATTTTTAGGTTATAATTTAATTTTGTAATTGTAATTTTTAAGATATAATTTATCACTATCATTACTGATATCTACTTTTTACAAGAATGTCCACTCCTTTTAATAATTTTTCCATTGCTCTGCAACTTGGTTATACCAGGTGTATGCATAAGTAGTTTCCGGTTTACCTAAGAGATGGCGCCAGCGAAAAGTACGCAGCGTATTCATTTGACACATACGTCATTTTGTTCGTCTGACATTAAACTACAAACATACACAAGTTGAGTCCGCCAAACACTAGCGTCTTTGTTTTATCGTTCAGTGATCATGTCGAAGTTTATGCCTGAAAAAGAACATTTGCGGCACGCATTGCTTTTCTTATTTAATCAAAAGAAAAAGGCTGTTGAAAGTCATCGTGTGCTGGTAGAAACATATGGTGAACACGCTCCATCGATTAGAACATGTGAGTTTCGACAATTTAAGTGGTGATTTCAATGTGAAACACAGTGCGCGCTCTGGTAGACCACAAAATTGCGAAAACGAGCAATTACAGGTGTTATTGGAGGATGACCCAACTCAAACTCAACAGCGATTGGCAAAAGCATTAAATGTGTCACAAGAAACAATCAGCAGACGTTTACGAGCAATGGGGAAGATCAATAAACTGGGTAAATGGGTCCCACATGATTTGAATGAACGTCAAATGGAAAATCGCAAAGTCACTTGTGAAATGCTGCTTCAGCGCCACGAAAGAAAATCCTTTTTGTATCGAATTGTGACGGGTGACGAAAAATGGATTTATTTTGAAAATCCGAAGCGGAAAAAATCGTGGCTTTCACCTGGCGAAGCCGGTCCTTCAACACCAAGGCCAAATCGCTTCGGTAAGAAGACCATGCTTTGTGTCTGGTGGGACCAGAGCAGTATTGTGTATTATGAACTCTTGAAGCCCGGCGAAACCGTTAATGCACAACGCTATCGCCAACAAATGATTAATTTAAATCACGCATTGATCGAAAGACGACCGGTATGGGCCCGAAGACATGGCAAAGTGATTGTGTTACACGACAGTGCGCCGTCTCACCGTCTTATCATTTGCCCCGATTCGAGACAAGATTTTACGAAAAATGTTCCGATTCCAAATCCTCCGATTAAACCTGTCGCATTGTTACCCTATTCACATTCAATTTTGCTATTATTTTCACACGTAATCTTTGATATGAGTGCACCAAGGTTCGTACTTAGTCCGCATTTGTAGCTGTCGCTTTTGGTTTTGACTACCCACTTCCTGGCTCATCTTGCACATCTTCTTGTCCTTTCTTAAACCACCTATGCTAATTAGACACGCGCTATTTCTTCATATTCTATTCACCCACTGTTACTGTAATAGGGATAACGTTTCGTAAACACTTTACCAAACTTCCTACAAAATTTTATACTTATCCGCCACTCAAGATTCTTTTCACTAATTTTCCGCCAACAGTATACCACGGACTTGTACTACTTCCCTTACGGATGAACATATCATTTGGTTTGTGGTTCATGTGAAGCGCAAATTGAAACATGTCCAAACTTACTTGAGTTACATGAGTTTGTCTGACTCAACAACCAAACGACACGCTACAGTCATTTCGGGAATTAAATTTGTCATGCCTTATATGTTTCTGTTAGAAGCCAGTCTACTTAACATTATTTATAATATCGCGTGAGCCTATTCACTGCAGCAGTGATTAGCTGTAAACTGAATTCTTATTCGTTATCTCATTCTTATCACTTCTGTTGTACAAAGACAAGAAATCCGAGGCGAATCCACTACTTTGGTTCAAACGACGATTTAAGCCAGCTATTGGTCCTAAAAATCCAAATCCGTCTGAGATTTCCATGGTCCGTTGCTACCCGGAGCCTTCACCATGTTTGCCTCCAATTAAATCAGCAGGTCCTGACTGGCCTCCCTTTTATAAAGGTCGATGTATGCTCGGAATAAGTTCCTACATACTGGTGTTTGTGTCCTGGATTTCGTGGTGTCTGAGTTTCTTCGGTCGTGTTCGTTGCATTCTGAGGTTTTGTAAAAATCTCGTAAATGGTGCCTCTGGCTGTATCTCTAGCATCAATACATTACATTATTCAGCAAAATAGCTTTAAACGTTTAATGTTACGTAAAACAATTTACTTAACTGTGAATTATTTCCTGCCACTTTTGTTAGTTTCAACTTTCGCTCGTATTCATTCGTGGCTCTTCGGTTAGCAACGCTGCTTTCTTCTTAAACCAAATTAACCTAACATAGCAGTTTGACTAGATCGACTTGAATGAGTGAAGTTTCAATAGCCATACATCGTCTTTTGGAGCTTTAACTAGTACTGAAGATAAGAAGTAACCCTCCAGTGTGTACCAAGTGAGGTGGTAACAAAGGGACATTCCTAGGTCCAGGATTCTCTCAAAGTATATATGTTCTATCTTTTAAACTTTCCATCTTGGAGATTGCTGTTGAAGCATGTACAACTGAAATTGGGTGACTTGCTGGTGAACTTTGGATGTGATTCTGCTGCAAGTTCAATTGATCAAGACTGACAGTATAGCTACAAGCTAATTTATTTATTTTAGTATAAATTATATGTTTTGTTATATATTGTTTTAAATTTGTTTCTAGTCAAATGATTTCAGATATGCAAAACTTTAGTCAAACCTTAAGAGAAGACACCAGGTAGGTTGCCGAACATGTGCTGATCCGTGGTACCGTATGTTTAGATTTCCCAAATTCTCGAAATGTAATCGTTTCATTGTGGAAACTAGGAAATACAATGATAAAATATATAATTCGTTTTCGTGTGTTAGAAGCCTGTATGCTTATTCAGAATTTTGGAATCATTTTTAATCAACCGTCTTTCTATTAGTTACTCCTTCGAACGTAACTTGCTTAATATTTTGGCAAAATCTTTCTCAAAGTAATGTTCGGTTTCCGTTTATGTACTACTGTATATTTTATTCATCAAGGGATCTATTTATTAAGTTGTACCAATATGTGTCTTTGGCCGTATCTTGGAAAGGTAAATTGCGAATACCTGTGTAATTAAAATTAGACTGTGTTAGGATTACTACTTATAGTGAGATTAAAAACATCATTCGTAAGGCAAATGTCACTTTCTCGTGAAATAATCAAGAACATTAATTATGAGTAAAAATCGTAACATTGTGTCGCAACTGAGAGTCTGTATAATTCACCCATACCCTCTACAAGGGGTGGATTTGTAGCGAAGCTTCATGTTCTATTGTTTCTGAACTGCAACTACTAAATTACTGTAATCCCCCTTAATTATTTTGGTAATATAAACCTTATATTTCGTTCACCACCTTGAAATTGTTCTTTATGGATAAGCTATCGAAATTACGGTAATATTATTTGGATTTTTTTAATGAAAACTTTGGAAGGAAATGGTTTTAATTATCATGTAGAACTGAAAATAGCAGCACGTACGTATGAAGTTGGTTCAGTTTTTGCCATGATTGTTGTTACAATTACTATTATTTCAGAGCTCAGACTGTTGTTATGGATAATATTCCGAAGTTCAACTAATAGTTTTGAATCATTGGTTTATCAGAAGTCAATTGTAAGTTATTTAAATCAAATAGATTTTCTTGAATAATGTTTAAGAATTCAACTTGATATGACTGAGCTGTGTGAGGGTAGTTAATTAAGTACTTCTGGTAATAGGAACGTAAAACAATAGTTAAAATATGCATTGCATATTTATTCATAAGATTAATAACGAGATAGTTTTCTGTTTAAATTCTTTGTGTCGGTGTAAGTTCATTGAGATTTATGTTCTGGAATGCGGCAAACATTAGATTTTGCAATTCTCGAAGATTCATCTTTACTCTTAGCATGAATTTTAAATGAACAATTCAGCGTTTATTCAAGCTGTTTTCCTTCTATTAGATGTTATGGCTTCAGACCCTTTTTGCCCTCGTAGTATAATGAGTGGCCTCTAGACCGTCGGCGAGCACGGCATTATTTGTCGAGTTGGTTGAATTAGGTTGGGCTACAGAAGATGGTTTTGCAATAGACTAACGGCCGGTTTCACCAACGCTGGTTATAGATTTAACAACCCGTTAAGCACATTTAACGTCTGATTAGGAGAAATGACCGTTTCATCAACATCGGTTAACGCTAACGGTTTGTTAAATCTGTCGTTAACTTTAATCATCAGATTCTCGTCGATTAAATATTTAACGGTCCGATAGTGATTGTGTATCTCGAAAGTTTGAAAACAGGAAACAAGAAATGGAAAGCATAAACACAGAATTGCTTGATGAAATATTCAACTTGGCACAATGCATTTCAATAGTATTAAAGATCAAAAACATCTAAAAAATAATGTCGCCTGCTTTGCGGGCAATGTAAATATGATGTTCGAGTATGTTAGGGGCCTATATGGGTATGCTTAAGAAGACGCGCTCTAAAGAATGGTTTTACAGGAAAAGTAGACGTGTGCGCTACGTATTTAGGCCTAAGGTATAAATTACGCACTTGATCATCGTTTTTAATATATATCGTACAAGAGAAAGGCAATCTTGTAAAAAAAAAAACCGCACGAAGTCGCTTTACTACACCTTTGTACACGTCGTCTTAACGATTAACATAATTCCTTTTAAATAATTTAAGGAGAATACTTTTCTCTAATACGTGTATGTATATAGTTTACAAAACTGTTTCTGATAGTGGTAGTACATGCCAGAAATGTGGATTTAAGATATTTTGGGAGGGGAAATGATGTGGAGTAAAAAAGAAAGTATTGTGAACATTACCGATCATGTATTATAAATGTTCACATGGAAACAGGAAAAGTTAGCATAACGATAAGACTTCTTCATACTACGAACAAAGAATGCTTTTCCGTCGAGTATATCTCCTTTAACTATTGCCAATAAGTCATTCCTGTTCATATTAAGTATTTCTTACTTAGCTACTTGTTATGCGGCGCTGAATGTACTTGCAATTGATATTGACATTATTTCGGATCCGTGCAATGAACAATATGGAGCAAGGATGATGTGAGTGCAAGAACACGCATACACCCTTCAATAATGTGTCCCAGCCCCGGGTTAAGTTCAATTTAGGTAAGCCAAAAAATGTAAAATTCACAGAAGAAAGGTTTAGGCCATGAAAGTATGAGACTGAAATTGCAACAAGTATGTGCAGTTAATTAGCTACTTCCGCGTTGGAGCTGAACACAAGGATGGCCTGGTAAATGTGATGTGCTTCAAGTATAATGATAAAATAATTACCCTGGTTTTATCTACGCTTTCTAGCGCCCCTCGATATCTTCCCATTAATTATGTAGCAAATACGTGATATTCATCACACGAAATGATGCCACTGATATTCCCCATGTGGTACCATACCTGTGTGTAAAGTAAATCGATTACGTATTTATGTAAATTATTATTAAGTATAGCTTCTCGAAATTGAATTTGGGTTGCTGTTTACCGCTAGGTATTTACAGAAGTGTCTAAGGGAAAGGAAATTATTTGCAAGGGAATTAGTGCTATAAAGCGTACGTATTGCTCAGTAGCTGGGTGACCTAAACTGAACTTGATCCATGAGCCACCCCGTTGCTTGATTTTATTTCATTATACTGGCATGCATCTGAAATTATGAAAATAACAACATTGGAACTACATTTAACGCCACACAACAGAAGTAGCTAACATAAAGTATTACATCCATAAAATAGATGAAAACTGGTTAATCCTGTCTGTATTTATAAGAATGAAGGGCTTCAACCTTTTGAGCACTGCAATTAGCTATGTAAGTGAGAGTAGAAACAATCTGTATTAACATATTCATACATAAGAAACATTTTTCAACTCATCTGTTTCTATTCCTCTAGTGTGTCGAAAAGATATATATATATACTGAAACTTGCTTCCGTAAGTCGGGAGAGGATAATATTCTTGCCTTGTTTACGGATTGTATTATTATTTTATTGGCATTTATTTGGAGATTATTTGAATACATACACACACACACACACACATGTATAAAAAAACAAACACACACGAACATGTGCCAGCGACCTATTGCTTGCGGATTGCGAGGTTCATTTGTCAGATGTACACAACTTTTCAGTCTACCAATCAGAATTCGTTTAGCTTATGAGAAATTTAGAAATCAAGTGGTTTCTTCACTTAACGGTCCGATTGTAAACGGTTTGTTAAATTTGTATGGTTAGCGTTGGTGAAATGGAAAAATTTTAACGGACGGTTAAAAATTTAACGCACGGTTAGCTATCGGATGGTTAAGCTATATTTAATCGACGTTGGAGAAACCGGCCCTAAGAATGGATTTTTCAACCGGAAATATAATATTTTCTAACTATCTTTATTTACAATTATTGGTGTTTATATTACTGTGACGATACGTAGTAAGATCTGGCACCGTGGTTGAGAATTTTCTTCCCATACGTAATTGTAGTTGTTTTCTCTCTGTGGATCTTGAGTTGTCTCCGTCGGCAGATTTATGGGGGAGCATTGTCCCCCCAGTCATTTCAGAATTACTTTAAATGTTTCATTGCCCCCCACCCAGGGTCTCTCTCCTAAATCCGCCCATGGTTGTCTCATCGTGGATGTGGTTTGTAAGAACTGACTGCGGTAGCTAATGAGGCTTTTATGTTAGGTACCAACCCGATATATATGCCGTGTACTATAGATGTTCTAGTTTATTAAAAGATCAGCTTCTGGGTCAATGATACACAAAGTACAGAATACGTTTGTGTTTATTATAGTTGCATTTCTTTATTCCCTTTGAGCGATTATTTTCATTCATTTTATTTTGTTCAACGGTTTATCAGCGATCCCTTTAAATTCAAGTTAGTCAAGTATATCTCGTTCGTCCGTGAGATATTCGCACACACATTTTAGTGGAGTTGATGATGAATCGCTCATTGATTGGTGCTAGTAGTGATATTTACTTCTCCCTTCTTTTCGTTTCCTTCACTACATATGTGTTTTGGGATACACGTGTGTGCATACAATGAAAAAAAAAACAATGTTTTCTTTACGTTTCTTGTCTGCATGAAAGGTGTATTTCAGGTTCAAAAGTTGTGTCCTAACATAACAGATTCGACAGTGAGGCGAGTAAAGGTTTCTCGTCAATAGATATTAAAATAGGCTCTTGTCGATCATTCGTTGAAAGCGTTAAGTGATAAATTTAATGATATTGGAAAAATATTATTTACTTTTTCTTTCATACACAGAAATTCATTTAATCATTGAAGGAAGTTTTCTTGCCTCTTAGAGATGTGGTCATACTTTGAGAGAAGAATTATCTTTGCGCACACAGTCACAATGTATCTAACTATGCCAAGGATGTTCTAATAGAGGATATGCGATTTCGCCAAGAACATGAAGCCAAACGTTACAGCTTAGCACCGCCCAGTTAGCCCGCTTACTCCAATCAAAAACAATGTTTTCGGCTAACAAAGAGGGCAAAAAGCTCTGTAGCTTTCTGCTAATCAATCAGGTGCATCGTCTTAGTCGATGCTCAGTTGTTGGTTTTTTTTTTGTTTTTTTTTTTTGCTTCACTCCTTCACTGAACATGAGATAGCTATAACCATGAACTATGTACCCATCTATCTATCTTTCTTTTCACCTACCAAACTTCATATATTCTATGTATACAGTAAGAAACCAGACCTCGGACATCAAATTCTGGAATCACGAATCTGCATTTTATCGCCTTAATCGTGGCAATATTGGGACCATAGAGTTAGGATTCTATTCTATGATTGGGATGTTCAAGGACATGAGGAAAATGTTGCGAGAATAAATAAATAAAAGTGTGAAGAAAACAATCTTATTACATATTTCACATTAAAAGTGACACAATACTTATTGAACCATAACATTATAAATTGTCAAATCTAGGTGAGTTCTATAGTAAATTTAGTATGTAATATGTAAAAGTGTAATAGATTCTATTTAGTTAATCTTAGTAATATTAACACTTTTGTAGATACCAGAAATGACTATCAGAATGACGGATGCAGACAATAGCCTACAGCTTATAGAAAAGAAGTGTAGGTTGTTAATGGCAGACGAAAATGAATCCGTGAGTAAAATGACAAACTCGCAGACAGAATCTAAGAAGAAGAGTAATCAATCTTTTCAGGCTGATCATAAATCATCTGCAATTAATGAAATCGATGTCCAGAGTTGCCAAATAAATCAGATTAAAAATCAGTACGAAAACGAGATTAATTACACTGTAAGTACAATAGAGAAACAAATTCTAACTTTAAATACAACACATGAGGAAGGTCTTTCATATTTGAAAACAACATACGAGAAAGAACTTGCGGATATAAAAGCTGATCATAGAAAAGAACTTGATGATTTGAAAATGAAATACGACAAAGAGAAAGCTGAGACGGAAGAATTACATAGAAGAGACATAGAAGAAATAAAGCACGATAGTTTGCTTTCTTTAAGCGAAATAAAGACAAGACATAAGGAAGAACTTGAGGATTTGAAAACTTATCATAGAAAACAACTCGATGATTTAAGAATGAAATATAACCAAGAGAAAGCTAAGACAGAAGAATTACATAGAAGAGACATAGAAGAAATAAAGGACAAAAATACATCATATTTGCTTTCTCTAAACGAAATAAAGACAAGACATAAGGAAGAACTTGAGGATTTGAAAGATTATCATAGAAAACAACTCGATGATTTAAAAATGAAATATAACCAAGAGAAAGCTGGGACGGAAGAATTACATAGAAGAGACATAGAAGAAATAAAGAACAATAGTTTGCTTTCTTTAAGCGAAATAAAGACAAAACATGAGAAAGAGCTCAAATATGTAAAAACAACATACGAGGAAGAACTTAAGCATTTGAAAGCTGGTCATAGAAAAGAACTTCAGGATTTAAGAATGAAATATAACCAAGACAAAGCTGAGACGGAAGAATTATATATAAGGTTTGTAGAGGAAATAAAGTATGAAGATACATTAAATATACTGTCTAAAAACGAATTTCACAAAAGCATAATTAAAGCAATGGAGAGGAATCACAACGAAAATGTTTCAAAGCTGCAAGCAAAATTTAAAGAAGAACTAGCTCAAAGAGATTTTGATATTGAGCAGCTTCAGACTAAGTACAAGGAATTGGCTCAAAATGGATGTGATGCTGGTATAAAATTGCAGCAGCTAATGAAATCACATGAACAAGAGATGAAAAATGCAATGGAAGAAACCAAGGCTGTTGTAGCAAAATTAATAAGAACAGGTAACTTGGAAAATGATGCTCTAATCGACGAGTCTGAAACAATAGTAGTTGATAAAAGCATGGAATGTGAAAGAAAGATAAAAGTTGTACCATGGAGTGAGGGAGAAATATTAGAAGGGCTACCTGGAGACGAGATCGACGCCCTTAAAAAGGAATATAAAAAGGAGTATGATGAACTGGAGAAGAAATATCAAACGAAGGTTTGTGGATTATCAACTGAGATACAAAAATTAAAAAATGAGAAGGAAATTCAAAAAGGGACAATCACGAAGTATAAGAAACTTTTTCGAGATGCATTAGAGAACATGGAAAAGTTTAAAGTTTCAGAGACCACTGGCACAGAACATTAACTGAAGGTAAGCAATAATATTAAACATCATAGTTCAGAAATTCTAGTAATGGCGTTAATTTTGTAGTTTTTCATTATAGGTTATATCAATCATTTCATATATACTATCGATTATATTAAGGCAGTCAGGCTATGAAATCAAATCAAACAATACTTATCAACGGAAGGAAATAAAAATCTTGCGTTTTATGTGACTGTTACAAATCTACTAAAACTAATTCTTTTGCAGTTCAGTTGGTAGAGCGTTGGTTTAGTATTCGGAAGGTCCTGGGAGCGTTCATAGCAGCCGCTCATCCGCACTGAGATGCTTCCAAAGGTTTTTTCTTGGTCACACCAAGCACATACCGGAATGGTACCTACTAATAAGGCTCTGTCTAACTACCTTGCAACACCATCTACCCACCCCATCCCGACCTGAACCTGAGATGACTAAACACCGTAAAAAAGTACAATTTAATTCTAATCCTCTTGGCCATTCAAAAATCTCATGTACTGTGGTAAGCGTACAAAAGTGAATGCTAAAATCGTGTTGCCCTGAAGCAAATGAATTATGCAAGTACAAAATGAAAATGTTCATAAATCTTTTGACCAGGGTGCGAAACCCAGTTACAGTAAAAGGAAACGTACCTGAACATTTCTTCATTTGGATGCTTGCGCTTCTTATCTCGGAAAGGACGTCAGCGAATATCAAAGAGTAAGTGTTCAGGGTAAACAGAACTTTTCATGTTATCAATTTATTAACATTGGGTAATGAAAGGTTTGCATCAAGCTGGGAATCATCAAAGAGCTGGGAATCTGTGTAGTTTGGGGGAAGAATGTATCTCTTATTATGCTTTCAAGATGAAAGGGAATATATGGAATATACATTATATAACTCATGAATAGGACAGTAGAATTTCGCGACTCGCAAACTCTGCAAAATTTTGAATAATCAAGAAATCACATGAAATACATTGATAGGCCTAGCTGTTAACATTTTGTGAAAACATGCTTTTGAACACATGACATACTCGCGAAAGTTGTACATTTTTCTTCCATCCACGAATTCCGACAAGGAAAGGTCACGGTGGTGATACGAGCAAAGCCGAATGAGACATAAACCAGTTGAAAGACCATGGATAGAGATGTAGAACACCAAAATTATAGATGTCCCAGAGGGAAAGGACATACGGCGCACGGAAGTTAGAAGTGCAGACAAAGTACAACACCAAGAAAGAACACCAAGAGGGAACGCCTAAAGCATATTATGCATTAACACAGGACGAACAGTGTTACCAACCCAATAGAAAGTGTTACTTTCTCAAATGGCACTACGTCAGCTTATTACATATATCAATTCTACATGTAAAGGGAAAACATTTAATATCAAACTCATTTGCCAGGGTTGCAAACGAAGGTAGCTACAGCATTGCAAACCTCCAAATTTTGGAGGCCTCCACAATACTAATAACACAAGTAAGGCAGTCGAGCAAACCTATCTGTAAAGTATCTATTAATACCAGATATAAGAGGAAAAATGGTGGCATATCACGGATATTTGCAATCAACAGCGTTAGAGGCTGAAATTGTGAAACTGTCGAAAATGCTGGACCCCTAAAGGGCTCCATTGTTCTTTGCAAAACAAGGAATAAAAATATTATACCAATTTCCACATTTTGGGGTTCGACTAGCTATGAAAAGTTGTTCATTGGTACGAAATTTAGATATGTCAAATGTGGCCCTTCTTGGACGTCAAGCGTTTTTGGCCGTTTCCAAACTAAAATTTTCCCGAGCTCCGAGCCTGGCTAGATATTTTTTGATATGGCTGTTTCGGCGAACAAACATAACATAACATTCTACAACTTTTGCACGCTACTCAAACTCAAATTATAACAAAAAATCGTCCGTTTTGGGGCCCTCCGAAAAAAAAAATGGTTAGAAAGTTGTGTTTGAGTACCGTGCAAAAGTTATAGAATGTTATGGTATGTCTGGTCTCCCCAAACACAGCCCGATAAAAAATATTTATCCGGGCCACGGGGGTCCGAGAAAATGATTTTGGAAAGGGCCTAATTTCCTTTTAAAGAAATTTGAGTTTGAGTAGCGTACAAAAGTTGTAGAACGTTATGTTATGTTTGTTCGCCGAAACACAGCCAGACCAAACAATGTCTATCCGGGTCCCGGAGCCCGCGAAAATTTTAGTTTGAAAACAGCCAAAAACGCTTGACGGCCAAGAAGGGCCACATTTGACATAGCTAAATTTCTTACCAATGCACACATTTTCATAACTACTTAAACCCCAAAATGTGGAAACTGGTATAATATTTGTATTCCTTGTTTTGCTTCCTTTAGGGGTCCCGAAGCCTGGTTAAATATTGTTTTAGGACGGCCATATTTGGCATGACTTTATTTGGTGCCAATGCACAACTTTTTATGACAACTTATCTGAAAAAAAAATTAGACCCACCCTATTATTCACTTCATAATGTACGATTTTTAAATGTAAGTCGTACAAACACTAAAAAAAATATAAGAGTAGCAAAAGTCGATATACATTATAATAACGAGACATAAATAATGTCAAAATATAGTGTACATGCAAGAAACACTAAAGCAAATAATAACATAGAACAGAAGTTATTTCCTGTTCAGCTGATGAATGAACGCATTCTCACTTTCCTTGTTTGCAACCAAAGCTCACTCATGAAGAAGCTTTGAGGTTAAAGGACGAAAGGCCAATCGTAGGTACCACAACCGTTCATTTAAAGCACAACAAGGCTTATAATCTTAACTCAGTATAATCGTTATTATCACAATCAGATCTTAGTTAATTATTATTTAAGCAGTCTAATCACTTTTTGGTAAATGGTAATAAAAATTTGTTTTCATTGAAAACATAATAAATCGAGAAAGGTAATAATATACAGTGAATTTAGGGAAGATGCCACACATTTTGGTCTAGGAGCCACTGTGAAGTAATTCAAGGAAACAGAACAGCAAAATTTTGCACAAATATATTTTGAACATTCATCATCTTACTGACAGAAGTACATGAAGATAAATGTATACACAACATATATATGGGTCTTTAAACTGACATATCAAATGTACATCTTTCTCTGAGATATCAGTATAAGATGGCCACTCATTTGGAGGAAGATGTCTAATACATTATATTTAAGATATGTGTCAATCACAATGAAATAAAAATGTGAAACTTCATGTCTACACTTTCTATAATACGACTAAAATAGATGAACAAGTATGGATATATTTCCACCGCTTCAGATAATATTTGTTACAATATCCACCTTGACCACTTCCGCTTCTAAGTGCAGATTTCTCTCCCTTATGTAATAATGAAACATACACCAATTCTGCAGTGGCGGCTCGTGGTCTAAATAGTAGGCGAAGTGCATCCAAAATATTAATGTGCCAACTCTCTGTTAATCTTGGATTTCCAGGACTGGCCGGTTAATCCATAATACCACTTATCCACCTTATCCAATGTTGATGAATACTTCCAAAATAAATAACTACTAAAAGCTGCGATCGACGAAGTTAGCCATTCATATGTAAATAGTTGAAGAGTTGTCAAATTTAGAGGTCTGCTGACTTTTGGAAGAACAAACACTAAATACACTCCAAGAAAAATGTCAGTACGTAGTAAACTTCATTTACAAGAAGCCATTTGACTTGTAGAACAGAGAACGAAGTACAGGAATGGCAGGTGAACTGTAGCATAGAGTAGTTTATACAGTCAATTTATTGTTTATTGTATGTGGATCATGAATTGAGAAACTACCAAAAAAACTACCTAACCTAAAATTTTCGACCATTCCATCTTTTAATTGTGAAGTGGGAAGAACATAAGTTAACAAAACATCGTTGTATGTATGTAATTAATGCAGCACAGGGTTTAAATTAGGCTTCCTACTTCTTTTTCAGAAGACTCTACCCACCGACGAAAAGTGCTATTATTTATTTGTGGTTTAAAACGCGCATTTCCAACCGAGCATAAGGATTAAAACGAAAGTACTTCAGTGACGAAAACCGAGCCACCATAGCCCAGTTGGCAGAGCGTCGACTTAGCAATCACAAGGCCCTGGAAAAGACCCTGACAGATTTTTCTAGGCTTTTCCTCAGTCACATGAGATAAATGCTGGGATAGTACAAAGCCCTGGACGACTGCCTTTTAACATCCTCTACTCTGCCTTATCCCAGCCTGAGAAAAATTATCTGAAAGGCATAAATAAAATAAAAGTCAATGACGAGAGTAATATCCCGGGGAAACGCGGTTGAAAGGATAACTGGTCTAATATTCTTCGTTCTTGCTTGTACACCATTGACATGCATGCTTATCTAGGGATATTTGTTTATAAAAGCTATATGTCGAAACTCTCATTCCCCTAAGGAACAATATTTTTTACTGCTTTCTGAAAATAATCATGAAGTATAAATAAATGTCTGTTTATTAAATAAAATACAGACATAAATACACACAATACTTGCTTAGCAGATTTGTTTTTATGCTTGGTTAAAAAAGCAATAAGCTTTGCTCAAAATGAAGAAACAAATACCTTCTCAATATACAAAAAGACGAACAATTGTGTAGGCTTACATAGTGCTGTTATAGTGGGGTCAACTTTACGTGCACAGCACGGTGGAAATCTGAAATGGAATCTTTTTTGTAGAAAGCAGACGATAGCTTCCCCTGCGCTGCGCTCTATGCTGCCTTTCACATTCCAAAATAACCTGCCGCGTCTAGGTTGTCATGGTAACCTAGCAGTTCATTGCCCGTCGATTGAAATAAATTCACTTCTCTTCTCAACGCAAAGAAAGTTACATTGTCCCCGCCTTTGGAAACACATATAGCTTGATTTTTTTTAAAAGTTTTTTTAAAGGAACATCATCAACTTTGAAAGACTACGCTGCTTTCCAGCGCCAGAATATTTACTTCTTGCAGGTTAGAAAACTAGAAACAAACTATTTTTTTCTAATGCGACTTTATCTTATCTCATTCATTTTCTCTCAAAAATAAGTTTAATTTTTTAACGAAGAAAGTTACAGAAGTGCAGCTTCACTAATTTCACTTGACGAGCCGCTACTGCCATTCCGACTGAGTTTTATCCGGGATTATGCTTAGTCACACAAGACTAATGCTGGGATGGTGCCTTCGAAACTAGGACCTGGCCAACTTCTTTCCCACATCCTCACCCCAACCTTATTCCTGCCTGAGCCATAGTTGCCTAAAGGCCGTAAATGGCATTCAAATTCTATTGAATACGTACGCAGACTACCAATTACAAATGTCCTTGTATGACTACATTCTATTCAAAAAGAATAGTTCAAAGAAATGAGCTTTTAGCCAGAAAACAATGAAAATAGTCTTACTTGATGCAATGCAATCTATCCCCACGTTCGGGGTAAGACGCCAGTTCATCTGTTTTCGGCCATACATATGACTAATTTGTGACATAATCTAAGCAAGTACTTGGCAGTCAAAACGCGGTCTATTCAAGTGCATTTTTACTCTGTCATGGAATTTATCCCGATCCTAAACTGTTTACGGACTAAAGGAAATTATTTTTAGGCTAAAAACAGAGTTTTGTTATTCAAAGGACTTGCTCGTCTCCAAATATTTACAAAAATCCAGAAAATGAAGTCTAATTACAGTATAAGACATACTCTTTCACGCATGTAACCCGAATTTTTCTTAGGGTTTTCACGGATTTGGGGGGTTCAAAGAAGATCTGGATATGAAATTAGATAACAAACAGAGTATTTTAAAATTACACCGACAAACTTCTGGAGGTGGTTACTCACATCAAAATAAGACGAAAGTTCCTCAGACAAATTTTCGAAATGTGTTTAATTTCGAAGTTTAAGGGTCCCAAAAGCGTGGGGAAATGAACTTCAGAGCTTCATATATGTAATATCACAAAAAATAGATCTGATGTGGCATGGTTCCGTCAAAGACTATATCTGCATTATCCCAAAATGCATCTTTCAAAATTCCACAATGGACGCGCAAGGGATTCCCTAAAGAAATTAGAGGATTCCCAGAAATTATCTAAAGTAATGATGGGTCGAAATGAGCATGAATGGGACGGTTTTCACCAGGAAACAATAATTCATCTGCGCCAACTTGCTATCTCACCGAGCCGCGTAGCTCAGTGGAAGAGCGTTGGCGTAGCATTCGGGAGGTCGTGGGTTCGACCCTAGCGGCCGACCATCCTGATTGAGGTTTTCCAGGGTTTTTCCTCAGTCATACCAGGCAAATGTCAGAATGGCACCTTCAACATAGACCCTGACTGACACCTTCCCGACTTCTTTCTCCTCACCTATCCCGGCCTGAGCCTTAGATGTCTAAAGGTCGTAAATAAAATTCAAATTCAATTCAACTCGTTATGTCAAGCAGAAGTAAGAATTGCAAAATTTAATCGAATGTTTTATTTATTTGTTATCAAAGAGATTGAATATCATTGTCCGATTGGATGCTGGGGATGTCGTATGCCGTCCTTACACGGGAAGTCTTTCAACTCATGCTCATTTCTACCTACCTCTACTTCAGAAATATTCCGGAATCCCTACTTCCTTTGGATAATCCTTTGCGCGCCCATTGCGGAATTTTGAAATATGCATTTTCAAATAGGAAAGGTTTAAAGCTTTTGGGGGTACTACGCAGCATCAACTCTACTGTTCGTGGTGTTAGAAATATGAAGCTCTAAGAATCTTTTCCCACGCTTTCGGCACCCTGTAGTTTCGAAACTATGCATGCACATTTTGAAAGTTTGATACACTAATTGCGAATTTTGAAAGCGAAACTAATCGAAGTGCAACGGAAGCATATCAGATTTCGAAGCTTTTTTAAGTACTTAAGAGTTTCTACAGCCTGCACCCACATCTGCGCCAAAGACTCTGAAACGAACAAATACGTATATCTTTGAAAAATTCAAACTTTCGTATGTGGCTGAATGGGCTGGTAGTTTTACAAGAGAAAACTGTCATCAAAGTGAGCGTATAAGCATTAGTAAAGGTTGGTCGAGAAATTCTTCGTTCTTGACAAAATCCAACCTGATGTTCCAAGTATGACTAAATTTGTGTTAGAATTATGGCTGAACTGTGCAAACTATACGGATGTAGTATATTCATGCATTTAATACTTTTCCGCACAATACCGTAACGGTGCTGAGATAAAATTATAGAAAAACAGACACGAAATATATTCTTTTAAAGAAATTTGTTGTGCTTGGGTTGCATAACTGCCAAGGATATGGTTTTCTATATATCCCCTCCCTTGAGGAATTCCTATCTACGCTACTGACACGAAGCATTTAAAAAGACCGAACAAGAGCTAAATTACCATTTTCAAGACATCACTGCTTACTTACTAATTACCCAAGCAACATCAAATTACCAACGTTTACTAGTAATAAGATCTTCTATAACACTACCAAACCTCAAGTCAAAGGGTTCATGGGGTGCTGAGTTATAAGCCTTCAAAATAGATTTTCCCTTTCGTATAATAACACTCACTCACTGACATAAATGTTTAACATGTTCCCGACTGGCTAGAAATACAAAACTTTACACATGCTTAGGGGGTAACATGTAAAGATCCAGAAAAGTCCAAAATGTGGGGTGCGAGAGCTACAGAAGGCACAATAGCCCCTCAAATGGTAAAATCAATATACATGTTCTAACGTGTTCCCGACTAGCTAGAAATACAAAATGTTACACATGCTTGGGGGGTTACTTGTAAACCTAAAGAAAACTCCAAAATCTGGGGTAACATACCAATAAACTCCACCAACCCCCTAACGTGCCACTTAAAATAAAGTGATCAGATATATAGTATGTTACATATCGTTGAAATTGTCTCAACGTGATCTTTTCAGAAACGAGTAGTAGCAACAGCTAACCTACCCCTAACTACCATCAACCCCCAAAACCTACCCCTAAATAGAAAATTAAATTTACAAAAAGTTGCGATATCCGAATCCAAAACACTCCGCGAAAAAAGCAAAGCCAAGTTTCCAAGCAGTACTAAAAAGAGAGATGTTTCATCATATGGAAGTTTTGATATATAAAACTGACCAAGTTCTTTCCCAGGTAGTTCTCATATCGATTTGGCTAAGTTTTATGGAGCAAATAAAATATTCTTGTACAGCTTACGTGACTGGGATTCTTTCAAGAACTTGGCCAACTGGTCTGGAATTTAATCGAACAGTACAGTGTTTAAGTAGGTGCCAGTGGAATTACCAGAGAGTTGGCCAAGTTCTTGAAAGAATCCCAGTCATGTAAGCAGTATAAGAACATTTCATTTGTTCCATAAAACTTAGCTAAATCGATATGGGAACTACCTGGGAAAGAACTTGGCCAGTTTTATATATCAAAACTTCCATATGCTGAAATATATATATATATATGTATCTCTCTCTCTCTCTCTCTCTCTCTCTCTCTCTCTCTTTGTACTGCTTGGGAACTTGACTTTGTTTTTGACACGGAGTGTTTTGGATTCGAATTGGCATATTCCATGCATGGGCCAAGGGGGTCCAACAAGACCAGCAATATTCCAGACGTATTCCTCGAGAAATATTTTGGGCATATAGTGGGAAAATACCTTATTGTGTAGTTCGTTCTTTGCTTTCAAATGGACGTCTTTTCTTAACATAATTAGATGATTTTGTCTTTTGCAGGAAAGGCTTAAAGTATTACAAAAGTGAAGTGGCTGTATTTCGGCAAGTTCTTACAGAGACATGGTGTAAATTTTACATAGTGTGGGAAGCAGATAGAAGACTACACTCTACAGAAAATTTGAAACATTAGTATATAAGTACCTTTCGAGAGAACGTTATTTCAGATGGATTATATATATCTCGTTTGAAGTTTATGAATGAATAAAGTATGCAAATTAAACAAAGGACTTGTTAAAATAGATTCAAACTTTTATAGTATTTTCCGTTTGTTTCATTTTTTGGACTAAAATTAAAACTTCAATTTCGTTTCACATCTATTTTCCTAAAACGTCTTTTCACATGAAGACGTTTCAGAGTTGTAAAAAAAATTACATACAAACTAGCTGTAATGGAACCGTAAAGCAGTTTCTGGCAGAGCTTTTCGGTATGTGGAGAGAAATTCGAATTGCCATGTGTTTTGTAATCGCTATTGTCTTCTAAGTTAAGGTTAAAGCAGTTTATAGTTTATAAATGAATAAATATATTTTTGAATGAATAAATATATGAATAAACATATGTTATATAATAAACTAATACAATTTAAATTCAGTCATATATGACATTGTAGGTAGTAGATGTAGTGAGCACAAAAAATGGACTCGTTTTTACAAAAGATAAAACTTTTTTAAAAAATACACGTACTTTGTGTTGTGTAAATAAAAGCATTTAACTATGAAAGTGGTCATTTATTATTTTAGTCAATTACTCGTGCAAGCTGTGACAATACGAAGTACTGGTGTTTCTCTGTCTTTTCTAAACGAAAAGTGTCTGAACCTGCTGTACAATGATGTTTACACTGGAGGAGCAAATATTCGTCAAGCTCTCTCAAAATGATTTTTTTTTTCTTATGAAGACATCTCAAGTCCCCCTACATCCTCACACACTAACCCAAATGCGGCAAAACATTCAGTTCGATGTGGCAAGGATTTCTAACACACTTTGGCGGATGTTTCCAAAGCTTATACGACACATGAACCTGTGTGAAGCTATTGGTTGGTTCGGGTGGGCTGCACTTCTTGAACCAGTGAACACTTTCGCATTGGTAGTGCAGCTTACACCTCAACTGCAGACGAGTGTCGTGAGTGCAAGTAGTGTTACCCAGTGCAAACACTTTCTGTTATCTTTATTTGTTATCCCTTTATTATCCCTTTGTTATCCCTTTATTTGTTATCTAGTTGTTTGCTTGAAAAATCCTAAAACAAGTCAACTTTAGTTTTGAGGCGGAGGAATTATTGTGATAAATTTAACCGTGCTGCCCCATTCCCTCCGATCTAGTGGAAAAACCTTCATTTTTTTAAATGGTAACATGGGTTAACTGATACATCATTTGAAAGACCCTTTGATTTTATTTACAAAAATACTATTTCATTGGAAATTCATTTAATATTGTGATTATCACATTTCGAACTGGCACACTCTACAAATTTAAAAATCGTTAGTGACTTTTTAAGTTGCCGAAATAAACGTTCGTGGTATCATCCACCAACTATCACTGTCTTTAATTTGACCGTCCTGCACCATCGTTTAATTTTCGTAAATGAAAACATTATGGAAGTCTGCAATGGTATGGATACTTTTCCGAGAGTTCGCTTGCACCGTAGAGTTAGGAATATAAATAGATGGAACCTTAGGCTGTTTTGTTGGAGAGGGGAATGAAGCCTAGAGACGGAAGGGACGAGGCATTTTGGCCATATTAATTGACCCCATATTTAGAGACCCTCTTTTTCGAGTATTGCCTCTCTGAAGTGCACTCATCTTCCTATTGAAAATGATCATCATTGTACTAGGTATAGAGGGACTCTAATGGGACCACACAAGATGACTGCCGATGAACCGTAATTTGGCTTCATGTGACGTCATGTATGTTCTCTCTATTTTCTTCCTAACTCTACGGCTTGCACGGTGTTCCTGAGTGCGTAGCTCATCCAAACATGATGTTGGTCTATCCCCACGGGGCTCATTTTATGTCACCGGAACGAAATTTGACAAACCAACGGCGAATGGTGCGTTCATTCGCCATTTCGTTTTCTTCTCTTTTTTTTGCGGTTTGCTGTGCAGAATACCTCAGTTTGAATTCATTAAAAAAATCACTCGCAATTGTGTGTTCTCCATGGTGCGCTTTCATACGACCTTATTCAATAACACACTGCTTCCTAACTGTCTGGGTACCCCAGCCTGTTTGCATGGCATATACAAAGTTTGTGACGTTAGACGCGTGACCTCTGTCGATCCCTGTATTTTGTGTTGCTGAGGTGCGTTTTC
Source organism: Lepisma saccharinum (assembly GCA_022664845.1). Classification (NCBI taxonomy): domain Eukaryota; kingdom Metazoa; phylum Arthropoda; class Insecta; order Zygentoma; family Lepismatidae; genus Lepisma; species Lepisma saccharinum. The sequence continues at coordinate 71,617 of JAGDQP010000907.1, read as the reverse complement.
CCACCAGGGGCAGGATTAAATATCGCACTGAATCAACTCAAAGCAAAATTTGTAATTTAGTTGCGATGATCTGCGTTACATGTCCATCGTCTGTACTTGCTGTATTTAATGCGACTATAAGGAAAAACGCAAAGTGAACGCAAGTTACGAAGAATCAGATTCCGTTGCGAACATAAATTTCGCGTAGACTATATTTAATCCAGCCTCAGGTCTCAACGAGGTCAATTCATTTGCACCAAACCAATAGTACAAAGGGCACGAACTAGTTGCAAAATTCTAGAACTCCAAGCATCCCACTCACCAAATTGTACAACACATCGGAGGAAAGAATGGGGACTGTGCCCCCATGGTGCAGATACTGTATGTCCTCATTCACCCCCTTTGGGGGCTGCATCCCCATGGGGCGAGTTTGCACCATTTATTGTAACATACTCTTGATAGTACACCTACATACGAAATTTCGTTCTTTTAGCTTCAGTGGTTTCAAAAATTTATTTTGCGGCGGCCATTTCGGATTAAAGGTGGCCACTTTTTTAACATATTCTTATATTGTCGTGATCTACTCTTGATAATAACCCTTCACAACACATTTCATTTCTCTAGCTCGAACGGTATGGAAAATGTTTTTGGGCGAACATTTTGAATTCAAGATGGCGACTTTTCAAAACGTTGAAATATTTTCCTAAACTACTCTTGATAATATATTTTTCATGCCAAATTTCGTATCTCTAGCTCAAACGGTGTTGAAAATGAATTTTGGAGGTCCGCCATTTTAGATCGAAAATGGCGTCTGGAGACATTTGTAATATTTTCGTAACCTACTGTGATGATGTACCGTCATACCAAATTTCGTTTTTCCAGTTCCAGTCGTTTATAGGTTGTGTATGGGTTTCCAAAACCTAGATATTTTTAGGTTCTTGCACAGGGGTGGAATGGAGGGTATACGCGGGTACACGCCGTGTACCCACCTAATAGTATAAATCACAGCGTGTACCCGCCTCAGTGCATAAATATAAAGGAACGTGTTCCCAAATCCGGATTTTTATTGAGTAGCGTGTACCCCCCAAAAATCTTACCATTCCAGCCCTGTTCTTGCAGATTGAATTTTTTATCTTACTTTCTGTACATGGGTTCCTACATGTCTGAGAATATCGGAACAACTTTTGAAAAAAAAAATAATGCCCTTATTTCTCACGGGGCGTACATGTTTTCAACATGGCGGATGGTGCTTTTTCTCCCGTACGGGAACCTGAATATCTAGAAGAAAAAAAGAGCTAAGGAACTTAAACCGGGCCCAATTAAATATCGTATTTGCGAAATCTGTTTAAGCAATGCAATGCAATTTCATTGACTAGAAGTTGCTACGCGTTTGCCGTGCGCTTGGCGACGGAATTAAATATTGTACTTAGTACGGCTTCGCAAAGCGAAATTTGCGTCTTCTTATGGCAAACTCATAGCAAACATTATATATATTTTAGCCAATAGGCAGCTTCGTTACGAACTTTCGATACAGACTGGCAGCCAATCAGACACTCCTAACGCGCTCACGTGGTGTAAACAAGGAAAATGGCGTATGTTTTTAATGATGTTTCTGAATTATGTTAGTGTTTTAATAAAGATCTCCTCTCTTAGCATTATAATGCAGATTTACAACATTTTAATAATCACGAAAAGGTGACGATAATTGATATTTAGTTAGATACTAGTCAGACTCAATCAATTGGTAAGAATATGTTAAGTGAGTAGTTTTGGCTTATCTAAAGATATATTATTTACTCGGTTTATAACTTAATACAATAATATGTTAGGTTAGCGTAGGCCATTATGGGGTCTAGAGGAGTATGTAAAGTTTCTTCCTGAAGGAATAACCAACGGTTATTAAAACTATTTCAAATTCATCAACCACAAACAGAAAAGTTCCGCTTCCCTTCAAATTCACGCAATTACGTTTTCTCCTGTTAAAAAGTGAACCTTAGCATTTATATACTCGTTCTACATGAGCAATATCCCCTTTCTCTTCCTGATTTAGCTTTAATTTGTACGCCGTTTCGGTACCTGTACGGTAAAAATTATGATATCAGACGCACCATGTATGTAGCAATAAGAGGCTAGAATTTCATATAACAACACATTAAATTCCCGTGTATAAAAGAAATTCGGTTTGCTATTTTGAAACGGAACTGAACGCAGTACTGCTTAAGCAGGATCAGTTATTGTAACCACTCATTTAAGTGGTCTTACAAGTGATCAACATCCCAATATGATTAAATTCGTTTTAAAACTCGAGCGTCAATCGATTCCGATTCAGTAGTTCAATGTCTCCATGAAGTCAGCTCAAACTGATTCGGAATTGTTTCAAAAATCACGGACAATATATCGAACGAGCTAGTTTTTTTTATAAGAAGACAATACTTTGAATCACTCAAATAACTGCTAGGTAATAAAACTTGCCTAAAAAATTTAGTTCTGAATATCTGCTGGGGGATAACCTTTTGTTTTAATAGACGCCACGAAAGGTTTTCAGTTTCCTGTTGCTAAGTTAATCACGTAATAATTCTCACAATTAGATACTCGTGTTGTATGGTGTCGAATATATTTCACAGTGACTTCCTCATTTCGGATGAGTAGAATGCAGAATGTGGTGCAAAATCAATGGGTAATGTGAGTGCAAGGACGCAATGTATAAGGGCGTATGCGTCCTTGCATTCGCCTCGCCCCTTGTTTTTATATCACACTCTGCATTCTAGGCATTTGAAATAATGAAAGTAACAACGTTTAAATAACACAGAATGCCATATTACAGAAGTATCTAATATAGTAAATTACTAATCGTAAAGATACTCTGGGAATACACTCAAATTCTGTAGGTACTTGATACATGTTAATGGTACGCATTTCGTTTTTTATTTTGTTCACAAGCTATATTATGTGGTTCCAAATGACCTGAAATACACAAAAATTGTTTCAGATGCTATCTGAACATACATGAAAGGCCATATAATGACATAGTTTGAAAAAGTCAATTCCCATACAATGTAGAAAGGTACGCTATTAGTACAAATACATTCTTCATGGTACGTGATTTTTTTTCAAATCTATTTTAAGGCCTTTAGGCAACTATGGCTCAGGCCGTTCTTCGTGGTAGGCTCACTTCACAAACATTAGTCCTAATATATAAATAAAGCCAGTTACGTAACATTAACATGTATAAGGTACTTACTAGAGTTCATATCCTAATTGAATAGTGTCTCCTGTTTCTACTGTGAGTGGGAAAGACATTGAAATTATTATTTTATCATGCCAAATAGCACTCCGTTCCTTTTATAAGATTTTCACCAGTTAATTTTAGCTTCATACTAATATATTTTTCAAAGACAGTCAGTACAAGTCGTCCTGTAATTGATTTGCGACCAGAGTTTTGTGGGCGCAAGTTTTCGTCTTTAAAATCCCAGTTTGCTGAACGTGACGTCACTGCCAAAGTCAAGCAAGTCGATATTTAATACCGTTTCTCGCAAACAATTTGCAAACTTTTCCTTGCGTTCACGCAAGTCGATATTTAATCAGGCCCCTGAAGTGAACTTTAAGATGTAGAATCATCTTTTCTCAAAAGGAATGCTTTTGTTCTATAAAATAAGTCGAAAAATGAGTAACGAATTGTTTAAAATTGGATTTTTAAACCATTTTTTTTTTTAGCGTGAAGGAGTTCAATATAAGGTTGATTTTTTTTTTTTTTTAATATTTAGACCTACGAACCGAGTGTCTGTCTGCATGTAAAAAATCATGGCCTTAAATTGCACCCTTTTTTTTT
>JAGDQP010000907.1:11070-55801 GCA_022664845.1 Lepisma saccharinum | reverse complement strand
AGTCACTATCGATGTGTGTAGCCTGGCGTTGTCCTGGTGGAACACATCGATAGTGACTCGCCAGAAGCTCCGGGAGCTTGGTTGGGAGGTTCTTATGCATCCACCTTATAGTCCGGATCTGGCACCGAGTGATTACCATCTGTTCCTGTCCATGGCGAACACGTTTGCTGGTGAAAAATTCGCTTCAAGAGAGGCTTGTGAACATCGACTGTCTCAATTTTTTGCCAATAGGGACAAGGGCTTCTATGAGAGAGGCATCATGATATTACCTTCCAAATGGCAACACGTTATCGAACAAAACGGCGCATATGTAACCTAAATCGGATCATTCTAACTATGGTAAGTCAAGCCTTCAATGTCATGCAAAAAAATGGATTACTTTTTACTACACCGTATATATAAAATCCGTAATAGGCAAATTTTTCTTCATTTAGCACTTAAACTGCATGTGATAAAGTTTTTGACAATTATGATCAAAATTAAGTGAAACTTATATTTCAGATTTTATCAGTGTTGCTAAACATTTAGGTCTATTCTATCAACCCTAAATGCGTTTTTAAGCATTGAAACTACTATTTTAATAAAAGTGTTTGAACCAAGAAAGTTCAAAACAAAATATAAAGATCAATTAGGAACAGGATCTAAATTAACTTCAGATAAACAAAAGAAGAAGAAAAACTTTTTGAGTTCACATAATACTTTGATTACTGCATCCAGCATCACGTAATTCATTCTTATGGGAAGTAAACGCTTCATAAAATCATACAAATTAAAGGCTGAACAAATCTCAGTAAATTGCAAAGCATTTATCAATTCTTCTAAAGAAGGAATTTCAGTATTATCTTTCAAATGTAACCTAGTTTCTTAAAAATATTAGCATCACTGACATTGTGTAGCTAGCAAGGAAGTGAAATTTCACAGACTCGAGTGAAGTCGAGAATCGGTAAAATGCATATTTGTAATCACGGCAGAATTGAAATGTTAAAATGGTGAGGGGGGGGGAATTGTCCCGCATGCTGTTAAAACGGGACATCATTTCTCACCTTAAAATACGGGAAATCCCGTATAATACAGGACACCTGGCAACTACACATACGAAACAATATGCCACTATCAAGGAGTGAAGCTTAACCTCTGCACACTGTACGACAAAGTAAAGTACCCAATACAGGCTCATTTCAAATTAGTCTTTCCGGCATAGCCCTTAAGTTTTCTTCATGTCCTATGCTATGCTAATTGGCGTATCCTGACACAAAGACAAAAAGTGAATGTCCCGACTCGTCTAACCTTCGAATTGCTACTCAATCAGAGACATCATTAATATCTATCATTGAATTGAATTGAATTTACGGCATTTATGTATCTAAGGCCCCGGCCGAGATAGGGGGGGGGGGAATCGGGAAGCTGTCGGCCAGGGCCTATGTTGAAGGTGCCATTCCGGCATTTGCTTGGTGTCACTGAGGAAAAATCCTGGAAAAAAACTCAGTCAGGATGGTTGGCCGCTGTGATCGAACTCATGACATTCCGAATGCTCTACGCTCGACCAAACGTCAATCATAACGAGATTAAAGTCTATTCTTCTATGTCTCTGCCAATCCTTAGCTGTAGCCATAATCTCACACCGGTACGACATCTGGTTTGGAGGTCAAAACTTTGGTGCCTAGTTTCCTTCTTCCTCTATGTAATACTTGCTCTCACCAGCCACAAACTGTAGGAGTGCACGAACAATTTCGAGGGCATGAGACAGATTATATTACAAATAATATTTACATTCATTATCATTTTTAATGTTTTGAATATTGTTATCCTTAGTACATTATTTCTTAGCCTTCACAAAAATGTAATGATTGCTGACTGCGACTATTCGTGTTCCGTATACAGGGTGTCCATAAAATACACTGCCAAAATTTGGATATTTTGCATCCTCTAGTGATGATAAAGTTAGGCATATACCTCAGTGTTGCAAACTGTGGATAATACATAAAGGGTTTTTTGCGATCTTATACAAATTACGTAATTTCCTAAGATATTTCATCCACAGTTTGCAACACTACGGTGTGTGCTTTACGTATATTATTTATCACTACTAGATGATGCCAAATATATCCAATAACACGACGTAGTACCATTGGAAAAAATGTAAACGTTATACCGGGTTGGCAACACTGATAACCTGGTTGCATCGGGTTTCCACTCCTGATATTCACCATGTTGTTAGAACGAAATTTTCATTCACCGCGTCGTATCTGATTTATTGAGAATTATTCATCTTCTTCCCATTGTTAAGCGTCGACTTTGGGTTCCAAGTTGGAAACACTGTATCTCCAAAACGAAGCGGAATATCACCCATGTTCACATGAACTTTTTTTTTTTTTTACTTATTTTGATATCAGCAATCACCTGTTAAAATTTGACCGTGTTTTTTAGGGACGTGTATATGGAACACGAGTAGTCGCAATCAGAAATCATTGCATTTTTATAGACTAAAAATAAACGATATATTATTCCAAACATTGAAAATAATAATGGATGAAAGAAAGATGTATGATAATTTAATCTGTTTCATGGCCTTTACATTGTTCGTGCTCCCCTACAGTTTATGGCTGGCGACAGTAAATAGAACACACAGGAAATAGGAAACTGGACCCGGATGTTTTGGCTTCCACATCAGAAGTCGTACCGGTGTGCATTTTAGGGTAACTCTGTATATTTCCTAAAAGGATAAGTGTTTCATGCAGAGAGAGAGAGAAGAAAAAAGAAAACACTGCTGTACACCGTAAGATATGTGAAGGAAATAACGCATTCCGTTCTAAATGTGTTTCTTAACGTGATGCCTCAGTAACGTTGAACACATAAAATATTTCTACATTCATTAACAAGAGACGAGGTGGGAACTTGAATTATTTTCCTCATATTTTTAAAACTGTTTCTTGTCTCCTCTTCCTACAATATGCTAGCTGACCAAGTAGGATATGACTTACTAGATAATTATCTAATAAGTACTAATTATATAACAGGTACCAATCACTAGATTTTGATGCCACACATGTACGTAACAAATAACGATAATAAGTTAAGTAATGGTTTTATTGTAGATAAAACCAAAGCCTCCCCACCGTATAAATTCAAATGATCTTATAACGTATACAAAAGAAAGAGTTAAAGTCGTAGGGACAAATGGAGTCTAAGCGAATGCCGGGGCCGGACAGTTTCAGAGTCAACGTCGTTGCATTGCAGACCATGACGAATCCAAAGGTGTATAGATCATCTCTGTCGGATTTGTAGTTACTGAGATCTAGGAGGGGCACAAATGGAGAATACTAAGCAACTAGAAAAGCCCTACCAGTTTTAGGGTCAAAGCTATAGATTATTCCACGATTTCAGACCGTTACGAATCCAATGCTGTATGGCTCATATTTGTCGCACTTGTAGTTACTGAGATCTAGGAGGGGCAAAAATCGAGAATACTAAGTGATTGAAAAGGACCTGCCAATTGTAGAGTCAAATTCATAATCTTCATCGTCATTTCTGAACGTGGCGAATCCAACGGTGTATAATCATCTCTGTCGGACTTGTAATTACTGAGTTCTAGGAGGGTCACAAATGGAGACTAAGCGACTAGAAAGGTCCTGCCAGTTTTAGGGTCAAAGTTATAGGTTATTCCACGGTTTCAGGTCATTACGAATCCAACGGTGTATCATTCATCTCTGTGTCACTTGTAGTTACTTAGATCTATGAGGGGTATAAATGGAGAATACTAAGCGATTGAAAAGAACCTGCCACTTTTAGAGTCACATTCATAGCTTCTCTCACCGTTTCAGACCATGACGAATCCAACGGTGTACCAGTCATCTCTGTGTAACTTGTACTTACTGAGATCTAGGGGGGGCAAAGAAACATACAGATGGAGAATACTAAGCGACTCAAAAGGACCTGCCAGTTTTAGAGCTTATGTAATAGGTTAATCCATGGTTTAAGACCATTGCAAATCCAACGGTGTATGGCTCATCTCTGTCCGACATGTAGTTACTGAGATCTGGGATAGACACGAATGGAGCATACCAAACGATTCGAAAGGACCTGCCACTTTTAGAGTCAAAATTATAATTTTCTCCACCGTTTCAGACCATGACGAATCCAATGGTGTATCATTCATTTCTGTGTGACTTGTAACTACTGAAATCTATGGGGGGACAAACATACAATGTGAAATTACATAGGAAAAATGGAGAATACTAAGTAAATGAAAAGGACCTGTCAGTTTTAGAGTCAAAGTCATTAGTTGAGGTCGTGACGAATCCAACGATGTATGGCTCAACTCTGTCGGACTTGTAGTTGCTAAGATTTAGGGGAGAGGACAGACAGACAGGACAAACCCTATATCTTCTCCCTGACGTTCATACGGGTGCGCTAATAATGTATAATTTTTGAGCTGTAAATTTTGAAAGATTATTTTATTTAATCATAATCAGTTCATATTGTTTTGCAGGGTGCGCCAGTGAAGATAAACTTGCAGTGTACAGCAGCAAAGATGTTATCTATCGTTGAACATAAACTAAAACGTCTGAATGGTCATAGTCAGGAGACAATAACATCAATATGTGATCATGGGAAGGAATCGGATAAAGCAATTGTGGAGAGGAATAAATTGCTAAAAGGAATGAAAAAAGTGCTCAAAGAGAGCGAAGATTTGGGAGACACCAACACCCCTGGAAGCCAAAGAAAGACAACACTGGATAAAAGAATTCAAAAAGTATTTGAAGAAAGCGAAAATTTGATCAGTCTTAAGGAAGAAATGCAACGACAATCACGCATGTGTAATGAGTATGCAAGCAAAATGGGTTTGGAAACTCCCAAGTTTCTAAGGAGACGAAAACAAATAAAATACCAGCTTGAACATCTAGACAGTGGTATTGAAGAACTGCAATGTCAGTGTGAACCAGAAAACGATCAAATGTTGGAACAATTACAACTTCAACAACAAAATGAAAATCGAGAAGTGAAAGGTACTGAACAAGAACAACTTCAAGTGAAATTAAGGAAAAACTCCTCTCTTGAGCGTGGAATACAAAATATCAACTCCCACGTGAAACCGAAATCAAGCAGAAGTAGTACCAATAGAAGCCAAGTAAGGACTCCAATGGCAAGGTCAGACAAATCCAGAGAATTCAACGAAATTCAGAAAAAGGGGATTGAGAAAAACGATAAGGAAAAGGCTAAGCAAGAGCAATTATTACGACCTAGTTTGAGCAAAGAGGAAAATGAGATTGCAAAACCAAAAACGGTGAACAGAGGAAGAACGCAGTTGACAAAAAGCGAAGATAAAGTGCAAGAGTTGAAACACTTACTCGACACGGAGAAAAGTCATGTAAAAGACTTAGAAAAGGAATTGCAAAAACTTTATGTAGACCGTTTGCAACAGACATGTATCAGGACACAGGAAATCAGTAATGTATATGAATTAGTAATGTTAGTAGAAGCTGTACGAAAGAAATCCAAAAATATCGAAGGTTTAGTGCAAAATTTTCATAAAAAGCCTTTGGAAGAATTAGCCGAGCGACTAAAATACAGAACGTCTCTTCCTCCAGAAGATTTGAAAGGGAATTTTGCAGAGCGAAAAAAAGATGGAGGTAACAAATGGAAAGATGACATATTGATGATTGTAAAGTCAAAATCAAAAGAATTAGAAACTCTAGTGAAAAGTCTTGATAAAGAACATTTGGAACAGCTTGTTGACAATCTGCAAGATAAATGTCCTCGTTTATCACAAGCGTTTAAAGAACAAAATCAGAACAAGATGAATAAAGCAAAAACGGAATTAGCATCACCAGGTACAAAAGAAACATCACAAGAAGATGAAAGTGTACAAGAATTGGGGAAAATAATTAACTTGCTAGACCCATTGAAAAAGGAAGCACGAGGGTTAGAAATCTTACTGCAAGATTTTGAAAAGAAACGTTCGGAAGAATTAGTGGACAGAAAAATGTGTTCAGAATTTCCATCGGGAGCTGAAAAAGGAGGAGAATTGATAACAGAGATAATAATAACTGGAATAAATACCTTACTAAACACTGAACGAATGATAGGAAAAGAATTAGAAAAAATGTTAGAGAAGAACTCAGCCATATATGATGAAAAGCTTCGGGAACAGTTTAGTACATTAGCAGATGCAATGAGAAACATACCCCTGTTTCCGGCAAAAATAGAAGCAACTCTGGGAAATTCACAAGTTATGTCAAAAGGTGATGGGAAAGCTCAAAGATCAGTAAAATGGCCCGACGACACGCTGAAGAATCTGCAAATTCATATGCAAAAATATGATAAAGAGAGATCAGAAATGAATAAGCTGCTACAAAACGCTAGAGAATTTAGGAAAAGAAGCGAACAATTAGTAAAGTTATCTCATGGCTTAAACGGTGAAACAACAGAAGATAGAGAAGACGAAACTCATGTTCAAAAGTCTAATGCTGAGAATTCAGATTTACAAATGGTGATACAGAGAGCGAAAGACCTAAATAAAGAACTTCGTTCATCCCAAGGGTTAAAAGATGTTCCTGCTGATATGGAGCATAAAGTTATGATTTTAACAAATATACTTCATGCTGAGAAACAAAAGAATGCCACTTTGGAAGCTGACTTGAATTTATTGAAAAGATTGAAGAATAAATATGTGGAGAAGACAAAAGGTAAGTGTATATATATTCTTCTATTTATTTTATAAAGTACAGTCGCTCCCCGACTTACGATGGGGCTATGGATCATAAACCCATCGGAGCTTGAAAATATTTTCGACTTTAAGTCGAAAATAAGAAATGAAATGGAAATAATGCTACAGGTAGAGGTACATTTAGTTAAATGAATAAAAATGTTAGAATATGCTTTATAACAAGAAAGGTATGTGATTGTGTTTGTTCAGTACTGTATTTCTGTAGAAATGAACAATAGATATGGAGTACAGTAACTCACCATGGAGAGTTACAACAGAAGACAGAATAGGCTTGAAATTCTATGTACAAAGGTGCAGTACAAATTAGTGAAGTTGGTTTCAGTTGCTTGATAAGGCTGGATCAAGGACGTATCGTATCTCCGAAAAATGGTAACTCGAACGATGGTAAATCGGAAAGCATCTGTATTCCAAAATTGCGGCACTATCTCGAAAAACTCCGAAAATAATTAGCACATATCAATTCTTCATTAATATCTGTAAAATGGCTAACCTTCTGGGAGTTCAAGTTAGGGACGTTGCATATAGAACGCTCGGTGTTTTACTAACGCAAATTTCTTAAATTCGAAGGAGGTTTAAGTAGCATATTGTTGAAGATCTCTAGAGATGTATCGTTCGTTGCGCGTAAAATTATAGTCATATAATTGTACGCAGACTCCTACATCTTCAAAATAGGTTGAAGACAAATTACCTTTACGACTACAAAATTACATGGAAATAATGAATGTAATCAAACTAGCACTATAGGCACATAAGTTACAAATAAAGTCATCAGATTGTTGGTAGCCCAGTAATTAATGACTCTGCGGAAAATTTTTACTGTGATTTTTTTTAAATGAAAACTCAATCATGTGGTATTGTTGGCAAGCTCCTGAGATACAAGTTGCGACACACAAAACGAGACTGAACCTGTAACTCATTTCACGTACCCCGTTAGTTTCTCCTGGTATTATCCTGGAGTGCAGTTGTAACTTTAGTAGTCCAGGAACGCTCTAATTTTTGTGGTAGTTTGGGGAGAGGGGTATTATTATACTGTAATTCAAGCGTGTAAAATAAAACATCAGTAATTTATTGCAACACTTTTATCTTACTGAAATATTTTATTAATATACAAATGCTATATGTTTTGTTCTATTATAGTCATAATTTTGTATTTCTCTATTATACTATTGTTCTTTTATTATCAATATGAATACTACCTTAAAACAATAACATAATGCAAATGTTAAAACATTTGCATGGATCTCAAGTTTTCTCTAACAAAGCACGAGGTGTGATTGGAAAGCTTTAAGACTGGGCTTGTAATTTAAAAATGGCAGTACTTACAGGCTATTGCGATGGATCTCCTTCAAAGTAGTCCCCTGCTGCCTGAACACACCGATTCCAACGGTGTTTCAACGTCTGGAAGCATTCCTGAAAATTATCTTTCGTAAGGATGTGAAGAACTCTCTCCGTATTTGCCTGGATGTCTTCAATTGAATCAAATCTCTTCCCTTTCAGCGACAATTTTAACAGGTAGAAGTCGGCAGGGGCCAAATCAGGGGAATAGGGGGGTTTCGGTCCGATGAAGTAGGTCTTGGGAGCGTTGTTCCTTTTTTTATCCATTTTGCGCAATTAATAATCCGCCACGACACACACATACGCCCGCACTCAACAGGTTGCTACGCTGTACTGAACACAGATATCGCAGTGATTCTTTCAGCACGTATCAAGAACACACCACGCTACCGCTTCCACGCTAACGGGCAATTATATCTACTCCTCTTGAGCAGTGATGCCACCTGTCTTTAAACTTTCCAATCACACCTCGTATTCGATGCTGCTGCCATTGTCGGAAACAAAGCTTCAGGAGGTTCCCGTTTACTTTTTGACTTCTGCCGACGTAAAATGGGTTTCCTTTAGCGCAAATTTGATTTAAGAGAACAAGAAAAATCGTAAGGAGTGAGATCTGACGAGTAAGGTGGATGTTCAATAACGGGAATGTTTTACTGGCTAACCTCGACAGGGCCTTATGGGTCGGTGCGTTGTCGTGGTAATAAAAAGCATCCTGTTCTCTACAACTCTGGCCTCTGTTATCTCACTTTTTCGCGGAGTCTGGTCAAGACATCTATGTAATATTGTTGATTCACTGTCCTCCTGTGGAGAACCACTGAATCATCACAATATCAGGAATGTCTAAAAAGCCAAGCAGCATTACCTTGAATCTTGACTGGTTCATTTCTTTTTTTCATGATGATTCTGGGCATTTTCACTGCTTGGATTGGCGTTTAGTTTCGGAGTCATAAATGAAAAACCATGTTTCATCAGGAGTAGTCATTGAATATAACAGTTCTGGTTCGCTTTTAATACGTTGTAAGATGGCTACGCACAGCTTTTAACGGCACTATTAGGTTCTTCTGACAACGCTTTTGGCACAACCCTCGCACAAATCTTCCTTGTGTTCAAATCTCCTGTGATGATTCGCCGAAACACCTCCCTGGTTCATAACTCCGCTACCGCATGAACACTCAGTCTTCGGTCGCCTCTCACCATCACGCATTTTTGAAGTGTTTCCTTTACGCTCATTGCCGTGTGACTAGAGTAAACAAATGAGAACATAAGTACAGATGTTTTAAAAAGAGAAATTTGAGGAAGAATTTTGTACTTCACTGTCACTTACATATGGAATCTTGATTTCAGCTATTCGACAAATCTTTCCAAGTCATATAGTTGGAACTAAACGTACATCGAATGATATTTCCCATTTGATTCGCCTAGTTGCAAAACCACTAATCTCCAAACGGTCACAATTCTGAAGTGAAAGACGAAAAAGTAATACCATCTAAACAATGGACGTGGCATGACTTTAATTAGGCCAATAGTTTGTAAACAAGTGTCTGGTAAATGTGCAAGAATGATAGCGGTTTATGAATGTAATTTTTATTAAAATATCCACATTTTCAATTTTGAGATGGCCAGTTTTGCAACGAACAGTGGGATATGGCTGGCTTTGCAACAAACAAGCATATGTAGGGTATAAACATGTTTTGTCTCAATGTATTAGTAGAAAGTGACTACAAAGATGATTATAATTTACATTTTAGTAATGAATGTATGCACTGGAATATAATTTAATGCGAAGCTTAAACTAGAGAGCGCTACAAGTAACGCATTACACTCAATGTCTGATAAAGGTTAACATATATCTTCCTCATCAATTGACAGGTTGAGGCAAAGTTGCCTAAAGGCTATTAAAAAATTATATTCAAATTGAGTCGTTATCATTTTTCTGATTGGTAGTGTCAATGAAGTCTGAAAAACCTCAATTTATGCACATTTCGTCACTGAGACGCAAAATGTTTACACAGCAAAGAGTCAACATCTCTTAACTTCAAAATACTCACAGTTTTGCCAGGATGATGGATACCTTTGGATTATCAGTCACAGTGCTTCCTTTCTTACAAAACACATTTTTGAGCCAAGGTCTGTTCTCAGCTGTTGTTGACCTTGAAGTACCACTGAATTGCCTCCTTGTAGTATTCCCAACATAAGCGTTTTGCAAGCGGAAATTGTAAAATTCCAGTTAGATGTAGGCTTGAAATGAAAAAGTATCTGTTTTCTAAACAAAGGCTGGAATATCTTTCCCAAGATGGAAACCGGTCCCGTACTGGGATAGAATATTATGGAATTCTTCAACCTGTAACAAAGTCTTATTTTAAAAAAAACTATCGGTTACCGAAAACCCGGTCCGGTGGAAGGAATGAATGGCCTGTAACAGGGAAGATACACTCGATGTGTTTGATGTTTGGATGGGCATGTTTGACAAACCAGACGGGGAGGATTGCGATTAATATTGAGTTCGTTTTACCCTCCACATCCATCGACAAACCACCTCAACAGAACTATCCCTGAAAAAAGGATTCCTCTGCTTTTTTTCTAGTGTTCTTAGGCATCACTTCTTCAACATTAATGTCAGTGTTCATGTTAATATGCCACAAAGAGTCCGTTTCTACTTCAAAAATATTGTCAAGTAATTTAAGGGTGGATGATGAACAAATTCCGTTGCAAAAACAGAATTAATTTAATAAATTTTAAAGATGGTCGGTTTTGTAACTAGACAACTCATAGACCTCTTGATGTTTTCCACATAAAAAATTAGTATCAACCGTATGATCTGGCAACATTTCTAAAACAGTTAAAATCAAGATTCCAAACTATGTAAGGGACAAAATTCTTACACAAATTTCTCTTTTAAAACATCTGTACTCCTTCTCTCTCTCTCTCCCTTTTCAAGTACACATATCCAGAAACACATTTCCATAAAAAAAAAAAATATTCGTTGTTTGCCTGAAGATGCCTTCCAGAAGAAGGTGAAAACTACTTAATGTGTAATTATTACGTTACTAACGAGGACAATATAGAATTATTTAAATAGATACATTGTTTTCCATAAAATTTGACCTCCGTGCGTAAAAAGATGTCACTATTTAAATTATTTTAATTCTTTATATACATACAATTCTCAATGTTCATATAACGTACATCATGAATATGTTATGTCAAACATGAATGTTTCGTGGAATATTTGAACACATGACTTTGCAGATTTACTGCAACATAGTTGGATCAAGTTGTCTATGACGCTCTATTGTTCCTTAATATAATACCATGCTAATTTTGTGTATGCATTGTGAATATATATATAATTAACTGTCTATTCTGAATAAATCTTCTGCTTTTTATTTATTACCATATTAAATACTCTGAACTATTTACGTGTTAAAACCAAATTAAAGTTGATATCTATCTAATCTTTGCCTTATTTATTGGAAGAAAACAAAATATATTTCAATTAGGAAATCAGAAAAAAAATAGAGGGATCAATTCAATGGCTCTAGCATGAAAAAAAAATGAAAGCTAAACAGGAGATCATAAAGAGACAAAATAAGGTTTATCAAATATTTAATTTGGATAAATAATTAATGAAGGAAAATAAGAGCCCTTTAATCTTTTATGAATGCATCGTATTAATCTATAAACTCTAGATTTAGAGCTTCAATTAGCTTCGTGATTGAAAAGACCACATCTAAGAAAATAAAGATAATTTGATAGAAGGCCAAATGAACACAATAAAGCATCTCCAGACTTAGAATATGAATTTGTCTGGTGATTAACAAATTTATATCTAAGAATTATGAAGGGAAAGCCAGCGACTATGAGATAAACAGATTAAAGCATTTTGAAAATAATCTTCTTCAGTAAATTATCCGCCTTGTTCTCCCTGTTGCTCGAAACAAAATCTCTGTTTCACAATGCTTCAAACCGATCAATTACAATATCTCACTGCTTCAAACACAATATTATGGTGATACTGTGCAAACTACAACTGCTTCTTGGCTAAATCTTCCGTAAAAATATTCAAAGAGTTGTAGTTTCCTGTTCTTTGTGAAACAAAAATACCATTTCTTGATTGTTTTAACCCCAAAACTCAATAATACACAAAAATAATACAATTTTGAGCTTGTTGAACTCAAACACCACCAGATTGTTAAAACAGTAGAAAAGGTCTGCCATGAACATTATTTCGCTCGATCCAATCGAATATCATCAGGTAAACTCTAGTTCAAATGGGTATTTACACTTCCTTAAAACCACTAGAGGTAAGAGTCGAAGGAATGTTCGACGAGAATTGAGCTTGTGGAGAGTGTTCAGGTAGACCACTGACGTCACAAGATGGCAGACTTTGCATGTAAGATAGCGAGTGAACTGCAAAATCATGTAACTGTACTGTTTTACCCATTAGAACAAGAGTGAACCTGATAAAGCTTGAGAGGATCGAACGTAATTTTCTGCAACTTGCCTTTAATGACGTGTTATTTAGGCCTTTTCCATGTTCTTAAATGTAGATGGTCTGACACATAGTGTAGACACATTAGATTGGCAAATTACGCTATTAAGTGCAAGGGAATGTCCATTCTCTCTCTCTCTCCCTCATATAGGGAGAGGATCAAGTAATGGATACTAAACTTGCCTAGCTAGCCATAGAGGTCTACCACCCATGCAATCAATTTTATCTTGGCTAGGCAGCCCATATAGAGCCTTGGACCCCCGGGTGGCGTTCTTTCAAAGAGAGATATCACGTGATCAGCGCAACGATTGATCATTGCCGCTTTTAAAGGACTTTGACCGAAGTCCGCTACTTCTTAATACAAGTGTCTCCCAAATTGGCCTTACGATGCTAAGTCATTGCCCGAGATTCAAACCCAGCACCGCTTGAATCGAAAGCCAGAATGTCAACCACAGATATGATTACTATATCTATATAGAGGATAAATCCATATTGAAGCAACAGATAAATAGATTAATTAATTAATAACAATAGAAAGTGTCGTGAAATGATTGTATTTTCTTAGTTCCTACTTTGAAAAATACAAAAGCAGTTTCCTACTTTTAAAATATTCTCCTCTTACGTTGTATGTAGGTGATCTAACTGTCACTGAGAACCTTGCATGTGAAAAGGAATTCGAAGAGCAGAAATTAGAGTTGAAGAACAGAGTCCAGGCTTTAGAAAAGGAGCTTGTTAGAAAAAACAACTATATGCACGAGATGGGTAAGCAGAAGTAGCACAAAAGCTTGAAATGCATTTTGTAAATACAATTTTAAATGTTAGAAAAATATAAACAGTCTACCTAGATGCATTTTTGAAAAAAAAAAGACTTCAAAATATGTGGCTTGATTTTATCAAAATTTCTTAGATTGCTAAATATTTAACTGTATGTTGCTATTACCCGAGGAAGTTTCATACAATGCATTGAAATAATGTCAAGACGTGCTTCTGAGCTCAAATTTTCAATAATTCAAAGCTATTATTGTAAGGATTTTAGATTAATAACATGGTAATTAGGTAACATTACATAAATGGTTAAATCTTAACTTATTTGATTTTCGTTTCTGGGCCTGAACAGTTAGCTGTAACCCAAGTCAATCACATTTATGATGGATAACATCCCTGAGCAAGAACTCTTCGCGGGAAAGATAGCGGCCAGGACCTTTGTCTAGTGCTATGCCGCCCTATTCATAGTGAAACTGAGAAAATCTCGAATAACCTCAGAATAGCCGGCACCTGATTTCAAGCTAAGTCCCAATCCAAAGCTCGCGAAGTTAATCAGTGGACAGCAGTGACTGGCTCACACAAATGGGCAAATTCATGTGCGCTGAGAAACATGTAAAAGTACCATAAGGATCACAGCACATGAAAAGTTAATACCTGTAATATAAAATCTGTTGAACACCTTGCTGCCAGCAAGGATCAGGTCAGGCTAGATACACGTTGTTTCCAGTATGTCTACCATAACGACAAACCTACGACCATAAACATCTTGTAAACTCTGATGGTTCTGATACTTTCACATATTTCATATTCTTAAGTGATTTTACCCATTGATATAAACTTACGTAATGAACCTGTTCCTAATCAAAGTTATTGATGATGAAGGATCAGAATGAACGAAAGTTTGAGCAAAAATGTAGCCCCTCAGAGAATAACATGTGAAGAGAGATTTTTTTTTTTAATAGCGCTGCACACAATGATATCCTTCAAAACTTGTTAAGATTTACTTTTTTTTTTTATCAATGTGTCCAAGAAGTTCTTATATAAATTTTGAAATTGTTAAAATATATGCTAAAATGTGAGACTCATCATTACAGCTAATATAATGGACACAGACTGAGGCTATTAGCTACTAAAATGGCCCAAATTGCAACGGGCCCCATGCATATACCGTATGAATCGGTGAGAATCAAAAGGGAACTAACTACACTTTTCTGTCGAAGTGTGTTTATTACTAACATCACTCTCTCAGCGGAAGTGTGGGGTAACAAACTAACTGCCATGGCCAGAAATGTTACGAATAGCCATCTACAATATACACCGTATTGAATGGGAGCCTAAGAGTAGCAATTAGTTCTTTTTTTATACCAGTAGACGGACAGAATGTCATGTGGACTTAGTTCATTTTAGTTCTAATCGATTCATATATATAAAGATGGTAAAATAAGGTAGAGTAAAACGTACTAACATGTTACAATGCAACGAGAGACTAAATTAACTTCACAAATACAAATAGAAAAGCGGAAACGTTTCGTCAAAGCGTGTTCACACAATAGGAGAGGAGATGGACAGAGATAACAGCTGCTACGGAGCTTCGATGTTGACAACTGACGCCAGATTATGGAGGCGGGAAAATAACTAAACCGGCTGGAGAAAACACCAAATGACGAAGGAAGTGTGGAGGTTACTAGGAGTCAGTGAGAGACTTCCTACAGAAATAAGAGGATAAGGTAAAAACAGAGAATAAAGGAAAACAAAATAAAAGTGAAAATAAAGATCGAAGGAAGGAGAGGATGGAACAACCAAAGAACAACTGCGTTGCAGAGAATTACATGCAGTTAAAGCCGGGTTCATTGTTGGTGGAAAGGATAGAGATGTATGGCTGCTCCCATCTCTTCCTAACTGTGGTTGGTGAGTCAGGATTCAGAATGTTTACACGGAAGTTTACGTCAAAGGTTCACCCGTGATGTGAGCTGTGTTCAGGTGTGGAGAGATGAGGAAGTTGTGATTTGGAGGGGTAGCGATGGTTGTTAATGCGAATTGTTGGAGGTGCTTGCGTTCCTCCAGTGTAGAAGGCGGAATATAGGTTGCAGAGTAAAAGGTAAATGAGATTGGAGGATGTGCAACTGCCAGAGTGTCGGAAGGAGTACGCTTGAGAGTGACGGAATGATCAAAGGAAAGATTGGAATCAAAAGTAGGACATGGTGATGAATGGTTCCAGTTCTGGTCAGGATCGCGTTGAGATTCGGGGCTCTGAGTAGACTATTTTGGGGCATAAGGGGAAATCTCTTTTAGAGTAAAGTGACGCAGTGAGTATGGGGTGCACCAGTTTGGGGAGCTTTTCCAGGACCTCAAGGCTAGGATGGTACTGAGTGAAAATACTGGGAGCGGAGGGAGCTGTGCGTGAAGGCCAGTTAGAATTTAAGTGATTCCTGGCACTGTCCATTTTTTTTACGGATGAGATTATTGAATATCTAGTGTCCACGGTCGTTGAAAGCTAAGGAGAGAATACTGAAATAATTTTGAAGTAGGTCGTCAGAGGAGTCGATGCGGGTGCCTCTAATAGCAAGAGCGTTTGGTATGGTATGGATGGTAGCTATCGAAATGCAGATACTGCATGCTGTTGTTTTGATACTCTATGAAAATGCAAGAACATGACGAAAAATTATACAAATATTTTCAGATAATTATTCAAGAAATCACCCAAAATTTTATTTTTATCTATTTTACAGGTGATTATTTAGAATTTATTGTGGGACACGGCCAGCCATTGCTAGAGAAATGGAAAAGTCAATCTAACTTGTTGCTGCTGGAATCAAATCAAGAACAAGCTAATCGCTTAGATGAAGATGTAACTCAAACTAAACGTCAAGGAGATTGTGAAGCTGCACAAAAATATCCTCCTATTATTAAAGAAACTATGTCGTCAAACACAGTACAGTTACCGGACGTTGGGTAAATATTGATAAAGTTTATCTATACGTATATAGATTTTATTGAATTCTTTTCAATATACTTGGCACGTTCCAAACAAATGCTGTGGAACATATCAACAACATTCGAAATGTAAGTCTGTTTTAATATTTAAGTTTACAATAAGAACAAGCTAAGTAGTAATGGTTTTATAGACAAAAAAGCGCACTCCTATAATATTAAATGTTCCTTTAGGAACCACCCCGCAAAAATAAGTCAAAGTCATGGTATTCCCCATCCTTTCAGACCACGAGGAATCCAACATTATCTGGTTTATTTCTGTCTGACTTGTAGTTACTAAGATCTACAGGGGGAAACAAATGGAGAACGCTAAGCGATTTAAAAGGACCTGCCAGGTTTAGAGTCAAAGTCAGAATTTTTCTCACACTTTAAGACCGTGAGGAATCCAACGGTGAATGGCTCATTTCTAGCTGACTAGTAGTTACTGATATCTAGAGGCAGACAGACAGGACAATCTGTATATCTTCCCTATTCACTGGCATTCATACAGAGGCGCTAATACGCGTACGAATTAGAAGCGTATAAAAAATAAGTTGTAAGTACAGTATATTTTATAAAGAAATTAAAACGAGTGAAACTATAACTAAAAATTACAATTTGAATATTCAACTATTACGAAAAATTAATATTAAAGAGTGAAAAGTATGTGACTGGACCGGGGATCGAACCAGGGACCTTTGGGTTACCGTCCCAATGCGCTACTATTGTGCCACCTAGTCGACCCGCTTCCCAATCACACACCTTCCACTCTTGGTGTTGATGTTCTCTCTCGAAACCACCTGAAGAGTACCACAACTCCTAGTTGTGCTTGGACTTTCCTGTGTCTCAGAATGCTGAACATCTCACACGGAAGAAATAATTTCCAAAGTTGATATGGAGGCAACTTCCGATTTTTTCTACATATCAAGCCTCTGTGGGTACAGATACAATCAATATTAAAGAGTGAAAACTATGTGACTGGACCGGGGATCGAACCCGGGACCTTTATGGTCCTCTCCAGGTGGTTTCGAGAGATAACATCAACACCAAGAGTGGAAGGTGTATGATTGAGAAGCGGGTCGACTGGGTGGTGCAGTAGTAGCGCATTGGGACGGTAACCCAAAGGTCCCGGTTTCGATTTCCGGTCCAGTCACATACTTTTTTACTCTTTAATATTAATTGTATCTGTACATACAGAGGCTTGATGTATACAAAAATTCAGAAGTTGCCTCCATTTCAACTTTGGAAGATATTGCGAAAAAGTTACTCTCTGGCCACATTTGTTAACTTCTCATAAATTTAACGGGACTATAAATTAAGATTTTATCTAAATATAAGATTTCGCAAATATTGATGTCCTGTGAACTGGAACTTGTAAATTGTCCCTTATTTTGTGAAATGTTCATTAAGATCAGAATATTTTCTGAATTTGCATAATTGCTGTTAATGTAACCTAAAACTTTTATACGAATAGATATACAGAAATGGATCTGCTAATAAATTTAATAGAATAAAAAAATGTCCTACAGCTACTTGGGCTTGGAGTATTAATCATGATTCAATTTTACAAAAAAAAAATGTTTGTAAATCCTGATTATGTTACGAATCCTAGTAGGCGATACCGTACTTAATCTAGGAAAAGGAGATGTTTATGTATCTAAAATAGGCACCAATTATCGAATGATTAAAATAAAGAACTAAAATTTGTTTCCTACAATTCTTATATTCTAGTTTAACCAACGTTTCGAAGTCGAAGATTTTCATTATCATGTCGGAGTATGTGTAGTGAATAGTAAACGCCCAGATCTCCTTACAACGTTAATCTATTATTATCATGCAAAATAAGTTATGGTAATAGTTAGTCACCTTGTAAATAATAAATATTGAAGTTATTTCTAAATATTTAATTTTTTAAAGAGATTTATAAAAATAGGAGACACAATGCAGAGCAACAGTAAAATTTTTGGAAATGGCCTCGATAATGCTTAAAATGTATGTCAAATGAAACAATTCACAATTGCAGTGTGTTTGTTTGAGATGAGTAGTTTGAAGATCTGACATATGAGGCCTTCAGATTATTAGGCTAAAAGAAATCGTTTCAAAATCTGAATTAATGCATCTAATAGGTGTTAATAAGTATTACCGGCCTCGTTTTTCAAATATCGATAATGTATCGATGTATATAACTGTCAGTGTGATCAGGTGAATGTCAAGAGAGTCACTAAAAGGACCTTAGCCGTATTTTTCCAATACATTTTTCCATATAATTTTGCTTACCATCCCTCAGAATTGTGACATCGTGGATGACTGTACAGCCCCTCGTTTCAGGGGCACATTTTAATATTTTATTTTCTGTCATCCTTTCTACTACTTTCGCTTTATCGTGCCTTGGATCAAATCTTAAACTAACCTACAGTCACCATATCCATCCTCGTAATCTTCAGTTTAACGAACACATACACAATTAAAAGCACGAGTAGTTTCGCTACACAATGTGATAACTTCATCAGGTAGAAATCAGAAAGTTAAAGGTCGTGTAAAGGAAGATGAAGTCACGCTAATAGGCGTCTTATCTTCCGCAAAAAGATAGAGATAGCTTCCCTACTTACAGAAGACGTTGCATAGCAAAACTAGTCGTGCTTTTAATTGGGCACTATAAAGATGATCTTATGTATGTCAGGTTCATTAACTTTTTGGGGAAATGAACTACCAAAGTGAAATATTTGTATCTTTAATATTGCTTCGGAGAAGGGAAAGTAAAAGAGTTACTCGGTTAAGAAAAGCAGAAGACGTATATAAGTTCTCCACAATAAAGAGTAACGCCCAATTAAATATATGCTCGTTTAATTGAATATTATGGGAATGGACACTACGTTAGGTCTACTATCGCTTTAATTTTCTTTGTATCTTTATAAATCTTTCATTTGGAGTGTTCCCACCAACAAATAAGCTGAGGCTGCTTCGAAATCGATAAAGACCGAAGTACCCCATTCCATATTTAGAGACGGTAAAGGTAAGTACAGTCTCTCATGCGCTAATGGAACTATTTATATGTTTGTGGAATTATACGGCTGATTTAAGAGATCAACTCTTAACTTTCATTTCCTTCCTGGGAAGTATAAGAAGAAGAAAACTTGAAAGAAGTTTTATATCTGACGGCATTCCCTTTACAATTTTTTCTAAAAGATCTTTCGTCATAGTAACGAATGCTTATATTCTCACACAACCATGTCAAACGGTATTACACAATATTATTTCACCTAGTAAGATTGTATCTAGATATCACCACTTGTTCTTTCATTTATTAATCAAACGAAAAATGTAAAGTTAAAAACTTACGAGATTAAGAGACATATTTGATTATTGAACTCCATGCTGTGATCTCATAGTTTAAAGATCTCCTTACTTTGCAGGACAGCCATTGAATGTGAAAAGGACCAACTGATTGATCTTCGACAGGGGTTACACTCACTAACAGCAGACTTTGTAAGATTTAAGGACACCGTCAAGTCAGCAAGGGAGCAAATCATGGATGCTGAATTCAGTGAGATGATAGTACGTTTATTATTTTATTCACTATCTTCCGGCAGACATTTATCAATAGAGTGTATTAACATTTTACACATAGCGTATAAGAGTACTTTCCTACGTAAAGTTTCTGCTGGCGTTTCTTAATATCAATATCGTAAAGAATTCCCTTAATATCAACAGAAATCTGAAGTCGTTCTCCAATATGAATCGGCCGAAGATAGTCTACTATCCATTTCGTAACAATAGGTCCCTGACTTCGCGGTTCTGTCATGTCGTTTACTCAAAATTTATATTAGATTGTCGTACTTCGTTGGCATTGTTGAAATGTTGACCTTTTAATACTTTACAAATACAGATTTTCCTTCGTGGTTTATGGCGAGGAAAACAAAAATTATTAAATAAATATATATATATATATATACTACACAAAGGAAAGTCGAAGGGCAATGTAAGGTAAATTTATAATAAAAAGTAAGGAAGTTACTTAGAGCTTATTTGTTCCATAAAAAAATACACACACGAAATAAAATTCACATAGTTTTTCGCGAGATTTCGGTATTTTTTTACCGTATTCCTGCTAGTAGAAGGAAGGACAAACACGTTCGGACAGAACAAAAGATTAAGACGACAGTGGTGACACGTAGTGGACGACGCACCAAGTTTGGAGAACAGTTTTCAGCATCCCCCCTAATCTTATAAACATCTTGGCCTGTACGAATCCTTCCTCGCTACCACCCCAAACCGGCGCTTATACATGCAAGAGCTCCATTTTCATCACTTCTCCCACAGTCACTATCAATACTGCTAGTAGCCGGCACACCCTAAATCCCAAGGGTACATGCCACACTTCTAATGAAATATACATCCTAACCTCCAAATTCTGTGATGCCTTTTATGTGGGGAAACAGATGGTGCTCTTAATATTCGTTTTAACAACCATCGTCACTTCTCACTATGAACAAACCGGATGCCCCAGTCTCGCTACACACCGAGTCCCACAACATGTGACATTAGTATAATTTTTTCCTATACCATACGGAAAAGGACGAGAAAGTAGACTGGTTATAACACAGCACTAACTCGCCACATTCCTGACAAGTAACTACCGCCGGTGGTCCAAACCGGATCAGCTTATCAGAAAGTGAAGCGGTAATGCACCAGTAAGGGACCCGCACCACCTCGCGTTCCAATATAACTCACCAATCTAAACAAAAACAATAATTACAGGTTACACATATTAAACTCAACCGTGGACTAAGCCCCCTCGCTCCATGGAAAATAGTATTTCATTATACTCACTCTGGACTGCCATATAAATAGTAGACTGACAACAGATATGCAAATATACTTTGTGCGTACAATTTATTTTACGTAAGTGCAGCAAAATCAACAACATTAACCTGCAAAAATAACACCTTGCTTTGCTGTTTCGCACTACTCTTTCTACCTCACAAACAACAATTAACTCTGGCTTATTCAAATTCCGCTTCTTTACAAAAACTTCGCAGAAACTCTTCATTAAATATCATCTTTTTTTATCGAAGCAATAGTGAAGTTTCAGCATTTAAAAGCCCCGACAACAACTCACAGTATCACTCCCAATGGTATTAAGCTATCTTCAACTTTACCCAACAGAACGCGTGAGTTTCTGCACAAAGACGTATACATTGAAATAACGCTAGTAAGGAAAAATGTCCCTTGAATAATTATCAAGTAAGAAATAATTACCGTTACTACTACTAGTGATTCTTGGGGAATTACTTGTCGAAAAAAAAGCTTGCCTAAAAATGTTTGATCCTCTGTCGAACCTTGTCGCATAACTAATGTCTAGAATACAATATATCAGTTTCAGTGTATGACAGCTGATTCTCAAGGCAGTATCAACTTCTGATAAATAAACGCCTTTTAACACACGTAAGCTGTATCGAAGCTTTCGGTTATACAAAATTGTCAAAAGACAAAAAAAAAAAAAAAATTATAATGTCTCTCTTCCTTGATCAAGATTCACGAAAACATTCGAACACACTGATGACTCAATGCAGTAAATACATGCGAACAGAGAAATTATTAAAGTTGATAGAAAAATAGTGGGTAAATTCTCACGTGCTGCTTGGTGTATCACGAAATGGCACCGGTCCACCCAAGCACGTAATCTGCCCGAATCCTTTAAGTCCCAGGTTCGATTTTACTAGTGAAAGCCAAAACGTGTTTTACTTCACGAAAAATTAATTACAATACATTCGTCATATCACTTACAAAAAGCCACGTACTAATAAAACTACCCATTTCATTAGTACAAATAAGAAGGAACGAGTTAATTATAGAAATGAAAAAGGATCATATCAAAATAGACATGTCCGATCATACTAACCATTCAATCGAAACTGAAACAACGTGGCACTCAGATTACAGGCATGGCCGCTTAGGTGGCAGCACCAAAATACGTTCAAAGGCGCGAGAAACAGCAAGGCATCAAAATGCGCGACAACTGCGCAACAGAATATTTTACAAAATGAAAATCGTTACAAACACCAATTTTGACCTATCTTTCCTGGTTGCCATAATACATATTTTACCCCCTACGACTAATATCTCAACACGCCGTCTGTGGGAGGGCGCCTTTATTCATGGTTTGAGCGCGAAAATGAAGCCTGGTCTTAACTTTCAATAACTCTAAACTTCCCGTTTGCTCTACATTTTCAACATTACCCCCCCCCCCCACACACACACACACAATTCCATCCCGAGCTTACACGCTGTACAGTTGTCAGTTGTTCCAAGCTCCGGAAATCCACGTGCTGTATAGCAGTCAACTGTTCTCCAAACTTCGTGCGTCATCCGCTACGTATCACCACTGTCGTCTTTGTCTCTTGTTCTGCCCGCACGTGTTTGTCCTTCCTTCTACTAGCAGGAATACGGTAAAAATATACCGAAATATCGCGAAAAACTATTTGAATTTTATTTCGTGTGTATTTATTCTATGGAACTAATATGCTGTAAGTAACTTCCTTACTTTTTATAATAAATTTATCTTAAATGTATATATATTAACTCAATGTTTGTAGGACTATATCTCCGAAATGAGATCACGTGGAAAAATTTCCTGTGCATGTAGGTGCATCCTTGTTACCGCCCATAAAATTCATTTTATCTTATCTGTAGGTGCATCCACTAGCTTAATTTGTGCCAGTCTAAAATTTCTACACTTAACACTTTCCATGTAATTAGGTAAAACCTTATATATTATCATCTCTGAATTACCCAGTGTGTTTATCAATCTGGAGAAAAAAGAACGAGTGGGAACATCCCTAAGTATTTTTTTACAACCAGTTTCTTTTGATTTGTGTTCATAGCTAAACAATGATGGATTTGACATTGGAAGGTTAGGTGTGGTTAACCCTTTTCTACTGGGATGACGTTCAAGACTGGCTTTGCGCTTGATTCACCTTAAGGTGGTAAAAAAGATACTTCACGCTAGAATACAAAGACAGGTGTACAGGAACTTCATAAACACAAAAGGAAAGCGATTACGTTTCACAAAAGCGTTTTCACATGGTAGGAGAGAAAATGGACAGAGCGGACAGGAGTGGGACTTGTCTTTAGGATACGCCATTTTGCCAACTGATGCTGGAAACAGTGTGGCCATGTTATGGAGGCGGGAAAATGACTAGAAGGTCGGAGAAAACATCAAATGGAAAAGAAAGTATGAAGGTTACTAGGAGCAGGTAAGGGGCTTCCTGAAGGAATAAGAGGGGAGGGGGAAATAATAGTAATAATGAAGATGAAGGGGAAAGGGAGAACAAAGAAACAAAATTGAAAAATAAAATAAAAGTGAAACTAGAGACGGAACGAAGGAGAGAGAGGAAGAAGACACTGCGCTGCAGGGAGTTACAGGAAGTTGAGGCCGGGTTCTTGGTTGGCGGAAAGGATAGAGAGGTACGTCTGCTTCCATCTCTTTCTAAATGTGGCAGGTGAGTCAGGGTAAAGGATTTTCAGAATTCTGACTCGAAAGGTTTCGTCAAAGGTGCAGCTGTAATAGGAACTGTGTTCAAGTATGGGTAGACGTGGAAGCTGTGATTTGGAGGAGTAGCAATGGTTGTTGATGCTGATTGTTAGGAGTTTGGGTTTCGCCCGACGAACCCAAAATAGACTACCGCAGACCTCCGAATCTCAACACGATTCTCACGAGAACTGTACCAATCCCGCCCCCTCCCCACAAACATGGCAAGTGCAATATACTCCACTGCAGAACCTGTCCTATTTTTGATCCCAGTCTGACCTTCGTACATCCTGTAACTCACAAGACGTACTCTTTCCGACACTCCGGCAGTTGAATATCTTCCAACATCACTTATCTCCTATTCTGTAACCTATGTTCCACCTTCTACGTTGGCGAAACCCAAACTCCTCTAACAATCCGCATCAACAACCATCGTTACTCCTCCAAATCACAGCTTCCACACCTCCCCATACCTGAACACACTTCCTATTACAGCTGCACCTTTGCCGAAACCTTTCGAGTCAGAATCCTGAAAAGCCTGAACCCTGACAAACCTGCCACAGTTAGAAAGAGATGGGAACAGACGTAGATATCTATCCTTTCCGCCAACCACGAACCCGGCCTCAACTGTTAACTCCCTGCAGCGCAGTGTCGTCTTCTTCTTCTTCCTTTCTCCATTCCGTCTCGAATTGCACTTTTATTTTATTTTTCAATTTTGTTTCTTCGTTCTCCCTTTCCCCTTCACCTTCACTATTATTATTATTATTTTCCCCTCCCCTCTGATTCTTTACCCTCTTATTCCTTCAGGAAGCCCCTTACCTGCAACGTTCACACTTTCTTCCCTATTTGGTGTTTTCTCCGATCCATATAGTCATTTTCCCTCCTTCATAACCTGACCACACTGTTACCCAGCATCAGTTGGCAAAATGGCGTATCCTAAAGTCAAGTCCCACTCCTGTCCGCTCTGTCCATTTTTTCTTCTACCATGTGAAAACGCTTTTGCGAAACGCAGCCGCTTTCTTTTTGTGTTTGTGAAGTTCCTGTACACCTGTCCTGGTATTCTAACATGTAAATACCTTCTTTCTACCTTTTTTTACCATCTTTATTAGTATAGGTATATGAGAAGCAAACAGGCAAAAGCACACAAGTCCATTTTTAGATTTAAAAAAAGTATTTTTTCTGATAGAAGTACTTATCCCATCGTAATATGTACTTCCTTAATAAAATTACTTTGCATGATTCACTACAGCTCTTTATTAAGGCCTTTAAAAACAAACCTTTTTTATACAAATTTTTTATCTAAAAATGGACTTGTATGCTTTTGCTTGTTTGCTCCGCCTATGTAAAATTTGTGGAAAGAAATACAAAATCTATTCAGCAATAAACCATGCTGCGTACAGGCAGCGTCCGATTGAAGCAGAGGATTGTTGGGATTTCCCCCTCACTGCAGGAATCTTCCCTGGCTCTGTTTTCCGAAATATCTCCAAGCCTGGGATATGAACGGATATAAAATAAAGTTTTGTACATTCTGAGCAAGTTACGAGACGAATAACGGTCTGTTGGAATTTTAGGTTTAACATGTCCCGCAGATGATGTTTACAAGGAAAAGATGTTTAGTAAGCAAATGAAGAAAAAAATTTTGTTTGTGCTCAGGGTTACTGCGCGAGATTCTTTCAGAGTGAGACCAGGAGTATTATTACTTCCCGAGCTCAGAAAACATCTCCCGAAAATTTCTCAAGGATTGTTAGTAACATGTGGCACCTAATACCCCTCCCAAGAGAGATTAAAAATACTTCCGGTAAGGTTTCTCTGGAAGAAATCCTGTACTTCACCAGTGCACGACTCCGTCTCTGCGCCTCCATCCCCATTAATTTTTCTGTTGTTCGGCTGTACAGCAGTGAGCCCGTTTATGTAGTCAGCCAAGAGATTTCAGCATTTTTGTTTTGTGGTTTGTGCTTGTGAAAATGCGGACGACACGTCGGGGGATAGGGGATTTTAGTCTCATGGACACAAGAAAGTTCTCTTTACTCAAACTGCTAACTTGTAGAGTAAAGTATATTCTGAAGTACTACAAATTTGTGATTCAGCCCCATAAGGACAAATCGTTTTCTCGTGACATTGCTTCCATTGTTGCGAAGGAAAAGGAAGATATATGGTGTCGAGAAAAGAATTCACTATACGGGTGAAAGAGGGCGAATTGGGGAAGATATTAAATAAATGTTACAGCAGAGACAAAGGGAAGATTATATTTTTTTTTTTTTTTTTTTTTAAATTGATACTTACGTAGTTATGTTGATGTTGCAACCTGCAAATTCATTAAATGTGAAGAATAAATGTGGAACGCAAACGACTGCCTCGTTTGGAAGGTGAATTTAGTCAGAACCAGTAAGTACACTTGAAGGAAAAATGTTGATGTTCACCGAGTACAGAAAATTACACTGATGAACTATAGCAAATAAATGCGTAAACTGAAGAGAGGGGACCGCCAGGAAAAGATATTGAAATTAGAAGAGATCAGGGATGACGACGAATTGTATGTAAAGAAAAACTGGCCTTAGATGAATCTGCACCATCCACTAATACCGCAACCATCCTCCAATTCGCGCGAAGAAAGCCTTTCAAGAGCAACGGGCTCTTCTTATATTGCTGGATCAGAAATCTGTAGTACTTCAGAATGTCTCTGCGAATTGGCAATTTTGAGTGAAGACAAATTTTTGTTTGGTCCCACAAAATTAAAATCACATACCTGTTTTCGGAATTTTCACAAGCACAAACTCTGAATTTTAACGATAACTAAATAAATTCACTGGGTTTATTGCGTCACAGCTGAGTAGAGAAAGCAATAGGAATGGGAGTGTAAGGGCGGAGTCCTGCAGTACAGGGTTTGTTTCAGAGATAATTTTCATGAGAGGGCATGAGGCTAGTTCCATATGTTTTTACTAGTTCTTTGGAACTTTTCTGAGTTCGAGAGGTAATACCCCTAGTGACCTCACCTCTCCGAAAGAATCACTGATGCAGTAGCCTCAAGCCTAAGCAAAATTTACTCACTATGTAACCATTCACCATTAATAATTTTAAGGAAGATCTGCAAGGTATGTTGGTGGGAAGTCAGAGAAAAGTACAGTTATAGACAGCAGGAAAAAAAATAAAGGTACACCCTGTGCAATGAGCACGCGCCATGAACGACACATAGGGGGTATGGAGGTAGCGCTCCACAAATTGTCGACCTACAGCACGAAGTGAGTTAGAGTGGTCAGTCCCATGTTCGATCGCCATCACCTCCCACGGTGTACAGGAATTCCAAGGACACACGGGTATTCAATGTGATCGGAGGCTGAGTGTACCTCAGAGCGCCAGGTAAAGGACCACTGAAGAAAAGTCTCCATCGTCCTGTCCGGGATTTAAACCCGAGCCGCCTGATTGGTGGTCAGACGGGCTACCTCCCGAACTACGGCAACTCCCGTCCATTTTTAGTAGTTTTACATTTTCTACCCCGTTTTCTACTACTACATAAATATTGGTGACCGCTTATTGGATGAGAATACATTTTCTCATCTTAAAAAGTAAGAAACGATCGGTGAGACCCTTTAAAAAGGGTCGCAGGCAACGAGTATTAAAATTCGAAAATTTAACTGAAAATCAAAAATTGTGATTGCGATGCGCAGCTTGAAGATGGTGTCGTAGGAAAAGTGTCTCGGGCAATTTTTGACACCTACGTAGACTTTTCCAAACCGTAGATATAAAATAAGGAAAAAAATATTATTAAGTCAGGATAGACAGACAGGTGGCTATACTGTCATACTGACAGCAAAGTCATGAACGCGGGAGAAAAAGCACAGAAAGTGAGGAGGAAGATAGGGAGTGGTAAAGAGGTGTCTGGAAGAAGATATGAGAATAAAGAAAAAACTGGCGCGATTTCTGGTCGAGAAAAATCGCAATATTAAAAAAAAAGTTGGGGATAATTTTATTTGAATATTATGTTTAATAGATGGGTGTTGAATTATATTTTAATCATGTGTGTTACAAATATTTTATTCTTGTACGTTGCTAAAGGAAAGGTTCTGAATCGGTTTAAATATTTTTTTGTGATGTAGTGCGAGCTTAAGCAAGCAGCTTGAGCATAGCTGGAAAGTAGTGTTTTTGAAAGACAGGAGAACGAAAACTCGCAGAGTCAAAGTTATTTTTAAACACGAGAAGAAAATGGCTATTAAATTTTAGTGAAGTTTATTTTATAT
Organism: Lepisma saccharinum; assembly: GCA_022664845.1. Classification (NCBI taxonomy): domain Eukaryota; kingdom Metazoa; phylum Arthropoda; class Insecta; order Zygentoma; family Lepismatidae; genus Lepisma; species Lepisma saccharinum. The sequence goes on along the minus strand of JAGDQP010000907.1, from coordinate 27,749 downwards.
GGGCCAGTCTAGTAACTTTTGACTTTGGCCCGTCACGATTCACCCAGTTACATCCAGTTAAAATCCACACCCATGCCCCAGCCGGGACCTTCGAGCCATTGGACTAACCCCTCAGACCGCACGGCCACCCGGCCGGCGAAAATGGCTATTGTTATAAGGCCTACTAGTTGGCAAGGGGTAAATTGAGGACACGGCTCCAACGCCAAGTGAATGGGTCCTCATGTTGTTAAAGTTTGAAGTTTAACAATAAAAAAATGAGTGTATTTCCCCATGGGAAAAGGGCAAGCGTTGTTTTGAGAATTCTAGTAAGACGCATGTGTGGCGATAAAAGTGACCGGAGGGTCTTGAGAAGACCTGTGGAGGAGTTAGAACAATGTAGGAGTGAAATAAAGAGATGTCGAGCAACTACAATTTTTTCAGCTAAGTATTATTTCTTAAGAGGTTTCGAGAATACCATTTGATTACAATCTATTCATTAATGGTCAGTTATGTTTATGAAAATTGATAAGACATATTTGTGCCTCATTCTTCGTGAGAAGTAAATCAGTTTTCAAGAGACATTTAAAATGGGCTATGTTGTAGTTGTTGCCTCCGAATCAAAGGGTTTTTGCATTTTGTTCTGGAAAATTAGTGTAACTAACTTTGGGTTTGACAAGGTAATTAATTCAACTTTATTGAACCGCCTGTTTAACGGCTTGAGAGGTGCTGACTCTGCTTAACGAGTTGGAATCTCAAAAATATTTTACAGCCAGTACTGATCTGAGCACCTTTCCATTGTGAGTACTTAGTAATGAGCATTAAACGGCTTCCGTTGCCATGGACTCTCAGGAATTTTTAGTATTCCGAAGCAGATAACAGCAATCTTAAAAAGCTTCTGGTTCATAAAGTTAACTCCTTGAAGTAAAAGCAAACTAATGAAGGGTAGTCAGAGACGAATTTAAAAAAAAATTGGTACACTTGATTGTTATATGAGCCAGTCTAGTACCTTTGGACTTCGGCCCGTCACGATTCGCCGTTTAGCCATTAAAATCCAAACCCATACCCCGAGTCGTTGGCCTACCGCCGTAGAACGCATGGCTACCCGGCAGACAGAGACGAATTTAAAGGCACAAAGTGCGGAATAAGGATCGGAACTGGGTAAGCAAAGGTATCTCGAATGTGTTATGAGCGATGCATTCAAGTGTAAGTTTTGAAGAAAGTAGCGAGTAATAGACTGTCAATAAACTTTGCTTTGGGTTTCGAAAGAACGAACTTTCTGTGTGATAATTGGTAGATAAATTCTTGGCGGGAAATAAGAGGTCAGCTTGTAAATAGTCCCCAACGTTTTTAATTACTCGATGTATATAAGGTAAATTTTAGACAAATGAAGGAGAAAAAAAGATTACTTATAGCTTACTAACGCACTAGATCACACATACTCACATGTACACATAAAAAAAGTCACTATATTTCGTGTATTCACACTTTTTCAAGTAGAGAGGAAGACAGCGAAGTTCACGTGTTCACAAAGTACAAGTTTGAAGAGACAGTGGCGACACGTAGCGGACATAGCATCAAAACTGGAGAACAACTGACTGCTGTAGCGCGTAGATATCCGGATCGTGAAATAATAATAACTGTATAGCGTGTAAGTACAAGGTGGGATCGTGGATGGAAATGTGTTGAAAATGCAGAGGAAAAGGGGAGCTTAGAGTTATTGAAGGTTAAGGCCAGGTTTTATTTTTGCGCTCAAACCGTGAATAAAGGCATTCTCCCACAGACGGCGTGTTGAGGTGCTGGTCGTAAGGGGTAAAATGTGGATAATGGAAACCAAGAAAGATAGATCAAAATTGGTATTGTGGGACTCGGTGTGCAAGGAAACTGGGGCATCCGGTTTGTTGATAGTACAGAAGTGACGATGGTTATTAATTCGAATGTTAAGAGCAAAACTTGTTTCCCCCACATAAAAGGCATCACAGAACTTGCAGGTTAGGATGTATATAACATTAGGGGTGTGGCATGTACCCTTGGGATTGAGGGTGTACCGACCATTAGCAGTATTGATAGTGATTGTGGGAGAAGTGATGAAAATGGAGCAGACCTTACATCGGGGTCTCTGGCATGTCTGTGCGCCGATTTGGTGTGGTGGCAAGGAGGGATTCGTACGTACCAAGATGTTTCTAAGATTAGGTGGATGTTGAAAAACTAATCTAGGTTTGGTGGGGAATATTGATCTTGTGTCTGGGTCAGATTGGAGAATGTGGAAATTAGAGTGTAGGATTTGTTTGACCTTGGTTAGTTGAGGATGGAACTGGATGATCAGAGCCGGTGGGTTGGATTTTTTAGTGGGTTGAGTGTGTGGGGATGCACGGCGGATCTGTTTGGTTTCAAGGTTAGAAGGGTAGCCTCGGTTGACTAGAGCCTTCTGGAGGCGTTGGTTGTAAGTTTCAGCAGCAGAGGTGGTGGAATTCAGGCGTTGTCCTCTGAGGGCAAGGGAGAAAGGAATCGCTTTCTTGGTGTGGTAAGGATGGGAACGTGAGTAGTGTAAATACTGCATATGGTTGGTGGATTTGATGTGAACGTAAGTGGTCAGAGTGTTGTTTTCTAAGGTGATGTCCACGTCAAGGAATGTGACTCTTTTGTCGGAAATGGACCAGGTGAACTGGACAACAGGGAATTGGTTCAGTTGTTTTAGGAATGCCTTGAGACTGGTTTCACCATGAGTCCATAGCATCATTATATCGTCCAAGAATCTTACCCAGAGTAGAGGGGTCAAAGGTTGAGTTTGCAGGAAATCATGTTCGAGTTTGCCCGATTAGCATAAGAAGGTGCCATTCTCGTACCCATGGTTGTGCCTCGGATCTGAAAGTAGTGTTTGTCGTCAAAGGTGAAGTTGTTACATGTGAGAACTAGGTTGGCCAAGTTAAGAAGGAAAGCTGTGGTTGGGCTATGAGGTTTAGGTCTGGTTAAGGAAGAATTCCATAGCTGCTAGGCCATGGGCATGAGGAATGTTGGTATATAAGGAAGTAACATCTATGGTGTAAAGCAGTATGTCAGAAGGAAAAGGCGGTAATTTACGGATGATTTCTAAGAACTGGTAGGTATCGCGTATGTAGGCAGGCAGCGCTTGAACATGTGGTTGAAGGAAGGAGTCAACGAGAGATGAAATGCGTTCAGTAGGGAAACTATAGCTGGCTACAATGGGTCTGCCTGGGTTACCTGGTTTGTCGATCTTCGATAATATGTAAAAGGTTGGGGTACGTGGACTGTCCAGGATTAGGTATTTTATGGAAATTTCCGATATGCCCTCACGAGGACCATTAGCGGTAATGAAATAGGAAATTTTCTGTTTGTGGGTGTAGGTTAGGTCTGTGGTGGTGCGCTTGTAAGTGTTGGGATCGGATAGTTGGCGGTAAGACCTGGCCTTAACCTTCAATAACTCTTAGCACCCCTTCTTCTCTGCATTTTCAACACATTTCCATCCACGATCCCACCTTGTACTTACACGCTATACAGTTATTATTATTTCAAGTTCCGGAAATCTATGCACTACAGAAGTCAGTTGTTTTCCAGTTTTGATGCTTGTCCGCTACGTGTAGCCACTGTCTCTTCAAACTTGCACTTTGTGAACACGTGAACTTCGCTCTTTTCCTCTCTACTTGAAAAAGTGTGAATACACGAAACATAGTGACTTTTTTGTGTGTGTATATGTGATTGTGTGTGATCTAATGCGAAAGTAAGCTGTAAGTATTATCCTTTTTTCTCCTTCATTTATCTTAAATTTACCTTAAATTGCCTTCCCGGCTTTCCTTTGTACTATATATATATATATATATATATATATATTTCAAATTGTGATTCTTTTATTGCTTACACAAATGCTCCATAACAGCTGAATTAATGAAATAAATCGACGAAAAGAGGTTGGGTTATCTTGAAAATCTAGCGCCGGTGACACGTTTTGTTCTCTGAATATCTAGGATATCTTCGGAAGTCTCTATAATTCAGGTTTAAAGAAATCGGTTATAAATTGAACCCGTTTAAGTAAGGTTCTTAATTTCCGGGATGATAAAGTTTAAAGAAAAAAAAATATAGTTCTGGCTTGGTTTCGATGTCGTGCCGTGCGTGATTATTGGAAGCTACGTATTGAGATATTTGTCTCTTATAAGAAACCCCGTAGAAAAAGTGCCACTCTACAGCCGAATAATAATAATAACAATAAATGAAAAAAAAAGTAGGTAAAAGGATACATATTCATTTTTATAGACTTATTTGTAAATGTCTTTGCGAATTTCTCAAATACGATTTTTGTAACATGGATCTTTCTGACATGTGCCATCGTACGTATTGTTACAAATATTCAGATAAAATAGTGTGCTAACATGTTTTCTTTTTTCAGATGATGGTAGATGAATGTTTACACACAGAAACTGAAATGAAGAAACCAGAACAATTTATGGAAGAGACTTTGGCTATAGAGTTCGAAGAACACGAAAAGACTCAATTCAAGATACTGGCCTTGAAAGATAAAGGATTGGCCCAACCAACCCCAGAGAGCCTTCCAGTTGATTTCCAAGAAGAGAGTGAAGATACTCAACTGAAAGTACCTGAAGAGCCAATGCAAGAGAAGCTTCCAATTGAATTTGAAGGACAAAATGAAGAGATTCAACTGAAGGTACCTGAACAGCCAATCCAAGAAGAGCTTCCGACTGAATTCGAAGAAGAGAGTGAAGAAACTCAATTGAAGGTACCTGAACAGCCAATGCAAGAGAAGCTTCCAATTGAATCTGAAGGACAGCATGAAGAGATTCAACTGAAGGTACCTGAACAGCCAATCCAAGAGAAGCTTCCAATTGAATTTGAAAGACAGAACGAAGAGATTCAACTGAAGGTACTTGAACAACTAATCCAAGCAGAGCTTGCAACTGAATTCGAAGAAGCGAGTGAAGAAGCTCAACTGAAAGTACCTGAACAACCAATGCAAAAGAAGCTTCCAATTGAATTTGAAGGACAGAATGGAGAGATTCAGCTGAAAGTAGCGGAACAACCCATCCAAGAGGAGCTTCTAGTTGAATTCGAAGCAGACAGTAAAGTCATTGAACTGAAAATAGTTGAACAAACTATTGAAGAAAACCGTCCAGTTGAAGCCAAAGAAGAGAATGGAGAAACTCAAATGTTGATTGCTGATGAACCAATCCAACAGTGGCTTCTAGTTGAATTCAAAAGAGAGACCGAGAAAATTCAATCGGAGATAGCTGAACAACCAATTCAAGTGGAGCTTCCGGCTGAATTCAAAGAAGACATTGAATTGAAGACAGCTGAAAAACTCACCCAAGAGGAACTTCCATTTGAAGTCAATGAAGCGAGTAAAGAAACGATATTCAAAATAGCTGAACAATCCATCCAAGAGAAGTATCCACTTGAACTGAAAGGAGAGCGTGAAACCAGTCAAATTCCCGTCCGTGAGGAGGATTTCAGTAGCGAACGTGCTGGATACTTGCTAAAACTTGTAAGTACAAGTAATGTTTGAAAATTGTATGACAGGGCAAACTATAGGCACTGAAAAGTTTCTACAATTTGTCAAGAAATGCGAACTAACATTTTCATTATTTACTAGCTTAAACAGTGTCCAAGACAATCTTATTAAATTAATATTACAAATAGGAGATATTTCGCATCTACAACATTCAGTGATCACGATTGTTAAATATGTTTCATCATATTAATCATAATTATCTCACACTTGCTAAATCACATTATAATCAAGGTCTTTCTATTGCACTCTCTCACTCAATCGTTCTTCTTTCCAGGACTCATTATATCTTATCTATGCCCTGGTTGTCTACGTGCATTTTTCCTCTGTATTTATTATTTGTGTCACTGGTGTGTTTTAGTTCATCCACTATTTATTATAATCTCTTCTTATCCTGCCAATTTTGTTGTTAAAATTTCATTTCCAATGAGATCAATAACAATATGCCACGGCTAGCCAATTGGTTGATACACGTGTTCTCACATTCTATCCCCAGTAATTGTAGTTTAAACGCATAGATTTTGGAACCCATTTAAATAAAAGTTCTAGCATTCATGTCTTCCTAAAAAAGACGCTAGACTAGTAATGCGAAACGTTAGTGTGCCTAAATGCAGGGAAATGAACAGACAGCTTCTTCACAAACAGTTTCGATTGGTCAATAAATGTAGTCTCTCACTAGTTGCACAGGGTGTCTACAGGATTTTCAAATTCCAGTTTTTTTCCAGGTCATTAATTTATAACATTTTCTTCTTACAAACAAATCAAAAATGTTTATCAATTAAAAGAAGCATATACCAAGCGCATACCATTTCTACAAGTCATTACAGAACATGGAAAAAAATGATGATATTTATGTACTAACTAAATGTACGTTTTCGAGAGAATTCAAACAAGAAAATAAAGTAGAATATTCCCTATCAGAAGGTGGTTGAGAAAATTGTGCAGTAACAAACAAGCAAACAAATACAAGTAGTACAATCTGAATGTATGACTGATAGTATTAATAGTTTCAACGAAAAATTTGTTGAGGTCTATCAGATACAAAATGTAGGAAATACAATTTACCTTTCTACATGTTTAGTTGAAACTGTTAGCAAGTTTTTAGTGAAACTAACCAATACTCTTGTTTAATAATAATAGTTAAAAAGGAAGAATCCATGTGTATGTGAAACCCAACTTCGAAATACATTTTACTGCAAATTCTTCTTGAAGGGGGAATGGTCAGTTACTTTATTTACACAAATGCATTTATACCCTGTATCACTGGCGAAGCGTGGTTTCTTACACAAGGCAAGCACTCGGTGCTGATGTACTGGAAAAGCATCGTTATCATTTTGTGAAACGTTACGGGATACAGCAAAGAATTAAAACTAACGTTAAGTACTGCAATATATTATTCTATCTCAGAAAATCGATATATTGTTATGTATTACATTTGTTTACACATTTAAATAATTTAATAAGGTTGAATATTTGTATATAAAAAAGATAATTATGATTCATGTAAAATAATTACCGGTAACACAACCACGAGTTTAGTTAGACGAACGCAACCAGGTTAGGAAGTATATTAAAAGGTACGGAACTGTACTAATATTTCATGTGTCACTTTATAACCAGTGCTATAAGTTTTTCTAAAACCGAATTCCCTTCCAACTATTCAAGATATTCCCGCTGAGCTCTACAAAATCCCGCCAAACTCGTATAAATAAAAATCCATAGAAATTCTGGGGTTCCATAACTTCCACATACACAGTTACACACACGTGTGAGCGTTGTTTTCAAGGCAGACGGGCGCACGTTATATTAAAAATACTTCACTTCCCTTCTGCCTTCAACGCGACGTTAAATGTTTTAACAAAACTGAAAAAGCAATCACTTTGCGTTGTAAGTTGACATTGTGCTTGAATTCCCGTTTCAGTATGAAAAATCCCGCTACACCTTGCAAAATCCCACCAACTGACAGCACTGTAACAGAATTAAGAACAACAGCTTTCGTGTTGCCAGACATTTTGGTCAGAAGCTATACCATCCACAGCTTTTTCTGTCCTTTATACGGCGTGACCATCTCCTTGCTCACCTTCCTCGGCCATAAAATTTTAGACATGGGTTTGGAGGGACAGAAAATGCTGAGATTCTGGTCGCTTGCTTTGCGAACCGCTCAGTTTAGCTGCAAAATTGGTGTACACTAAATTTAGCGAAAGTTTTCATAACATTGAAAGCAGCAAAAGAAAGCGTGCGCTTCTTTACAAGAAAACTGTTCGTTAAAAAAAGTTATCTTAAAATTCCGTTGGCAAGCACTGCTTGCTTTGCTTGCTCCGTATCCTCGCCTGTGCCCTGTATTAATTAATTTATAACATTTTTCTTCCAGTAAATAAACAAAGTATGTTTATTGTAGCAATTACTTGACTAAGATAAAGTTACCTTAAATTCAATTGAATTTAACCTCAACTATTATGACTCACCTTAAAGTAAGGTTTTTAATGCCGTCCTCGTAAGTAGTTGCTTTCATATGAATTGGCTAGGCCTTTCGGAACAGCTCTCGCTCCGTCTTCAGGCTGTCGTAGAGATGTAATTTAAATATGTCTGTAGCTTTTTGTGAGATGATATTCTTTGTGAAGTTTAATAAATATGTAAATGTAAGTACAACGGAAAGAAGTGTATTATTTATTAACCGAAACACTTGAGTCCAACTGTTAAAACTCACTATTTTTAATTACTCCGCTGTTACTGTTTCTACACGCCAAAAAACTTGTTAAAACAAGTCTAAGCGGCTCCGGCCATATTGAAAGAACTGTTGTCGAATTTAGGCTATCCTTACAACAAATTCCTGTTCGAGTATATGAATTAAAAGGTTAAGAATTATCAAAAATATTGTGTGTACACTGTACAGGAAAGCACAGAAATGTTAAAATTCGAAATGGATCAATCTCGAATAAATAAGTGGAAACTTAAAGAGTCCCTCAGTAAATTAGCTAGCTGGTCGTAGTATTTGCACTATTTCACATGCAATCTAATCTTAAAAAAAAAAAAAAAAAAAAAAAAAAGAAACTTAAATTACATCTCAACGACATCTCAAGATTGAGCGAGAGCCCTTCCGAACCTACCCAGTTCATATTGAAGCAACTACTTAAAGAGGACGACACTAAAGACCTTACCTTAAGGATAATCTAAAGCAGCGATCTCCAACAAAAGATTTCAGCCCTATCTCCGTATATGTCTAATGTATTCTTATCATTGCACGAAATTTCAATGCTGTTCCTACAAATTCAAGCCTAGAGAGTTCAAACTTTCAGGGAAGAAAGTTCATAACCAATTCAAGAGCATGATCGATGTCGATTTTTAAATTTCTTTTTTGTTTATTGTTGAAAGAGCTGTGTTATAGGTTTCGATATTCACAACAACAATGAAGCGAATAAGACATATACGGAGATAGTGCTGCCGCCATCTTTTGTTGTAGATCGTTGCTTTAGATTATCCTTAAGGCGAGTCATAATAATTGTTATTGGGTCATCTGTGCGTTTAAAGTGGCTTTATTTGAATTCAAATAGTTGACAAAATATATATCGTCGCTTAAGAAACAACACCGCCTAAGCGACATTTTGCAAAACTACTGTTTTTTTTTTTTTTTTTTCTCCATGCATTTAACACGTCTCACGACGTATTTCGACAAAAATCCAACAGAATGCACTGCTATCACCTTTGTTCTAACACCGGCTATCTCCTCTACTAAAACAACACCGCCTATATCCTTCAGTTTTTGTGTCTACTGAAAACTTGTGAAACGTGTGCTCTTTGGCACATAGGCGGTGTTGTTTCTTAAGCGACGATATTCAAGTTAAGGTAATATGAAAACTTAGTTTAACATCAGACCGAAAGTACATAAACACAATAGCCCAATTAGAAAATAAAACAAGACATGCATGATTAGAGGATAAGAGAAAGATGAAATGAGGGGAAAAAACAGAGCATCAATCAGATATAAGTATGACTGATATAAGCCCGGATACCCTCGGGGTCGTCACACCCGTACTCACAAGAAGTGTTGAGAATCCCTGAGGAGTTTCTTACAAAATCCAGGTTTTTGCTTGAATTCCAGACTTTTTCCAGGTTTTCCAAGTCCAAAATAAAATTCCAGATTTTGAAGGTTTTCCAGGTCCGTAGACAACCAGGGACTTGGAGAAGTAAATATAATGAATAAAAACTGACAATTAATTCTGTGCAATGATGTGGTTTATTCTTTTCCCCTCGTTCTTTCTTTGAGCTAATGACGATAAGAACTTTTCCTTTAAAAACTGCTTTTTCTTTAATTTTTTTCCCCTTTTACAGTTTCAATATTTAGAGAGACTGAATGAATTCAAACAAAACAAATGGCTCTTCTATCGTAGATTCCTTTTGCTGTGTAAGTGCACTTTAAGTGTGTAGGTATTCCCATTTTCTAATCACTCCTTTCTTACCTTACTTTCCATCAAAATACACCTTTGAAAACACTTGATTGAACTTATTTACTATTTTCCATTCACTGTGGAATCTTACCTTTATGTGACCAATTTCCAGGGACGTATTTAGGGGGTGGGTTCGGACACCCCCCCCCCCCAAAAAAAAAAAACAAGAGTTTTATAGAAAAATAGTATAACTTCAGACGTAATTATACATGTTTAATATAAATTCCATGTCCAGACACGCCTTGGACCTCTCCCAAAACAAAATTCTGGATACGTGCCCGCTGCCAATTTCACTTCTAACTAGCCGCTTCAGTTAACTTAGGAAGATGAAATAAAGGATGATAGAAGTTTGTGTCTACTGCTCATTGCCATTTGCCATGCAGATTCAAATCTAGATCTTTTGATTCATTGATCTTTTTGCCCTTATATTTAATAAATTAAAGGTAAGGTCTCAGATAAAAGTTTCTAACTGCTTATAAAAAGTAATACAGTACTAGTGTTAGTGATTTGATGAGAGATCATAAAAGTATATAGATTCACTTAACATTATCTATCACACTCACTCTACTTAGAAGTTAGTGACCTTTTACGCTATATACGCTCACTCATCTTAGAACTAGAATGTGTTTGATCTCTAGCTTTTAGCTCTGGAGAATTGAAAATGTATCTAATTTTGACTTAAATGGGACAGAAATTTGTCAAATCTTGACTACGCTCTTACTGAGCATTCAACGTCCAATTCAACGCGGACCTTGCAACCTACTTTACCAATTCATATTCTTTTCACATTCTTTAAAGAGCTCAGTGCACATTTGCAGAAATGGTAACTTCATAGAGACAGGGGGGTCAGTTCTTTTGTAGTTGATTGATGATGTCAATTTAAGATGATTGATTTTAACTGAGCCTGCCAGTTTCCTCATAGTTTTGGAGGTTTTATTTATTTATTTTTTAATAAAATTTGTAAAACAGGTAGTTTGTAATTTTCCCCAGATTCCGAAGGAATTAATATGACTAGCGACAGCACTGCTCTGTCCCCCATAAATTTACTGTTCGGGTGGACTGTAGGTACATACTGTACCTCAAGGTAGGTAGTTTTCTCTGGAAGATGTTTTCTTCTCTCATATTATTGCTATGGACTCCATATTTTCTATGTCTATTCGATTTGTATATTCATGCAAGCCTAATCTGAACTCTAATATAGCACCAGTCTGTGAAAGTTGACACATGATCGACTCTCAATTGGGAGGAGTGGTGCTTAACCTTTGTAATACCAGGCGCAGGGCTCAGAATATCCTATCTACGGGCCTCGTGTGATAAAATGATTAAATTGTAGTTTTATTGATGAATGATAAATATTTGTATTTGTCAAAAACTCTTCCCAGTTTACGTTGAAGAAAATACTTAGGGTCAGTTCTACAATCGACCGCTAAACTTCTAATCAGAGCTGAGGCCAACTCTCATTTTGCGTGCTCTCATTGGTCAAAATCAAACTTGGCCTCAACTTTGCGCTCACTAGAAGTTTAGCGGTCGATTGTAGAACTGACCCTTAACCTCTTTTCTGTAATACTTGTAATGAATGACAATGATGTAAAGGGATAGTCAAAATACCCCTGTTCGTACAGCTATGGACAAAAGTTTTGACTCCCATTGGATAATATGCCCAAATTTGCAGAGATGTCCCTCCTGTGTGGAACATCTACCAACGAAAATTAAAATTAGGATTAATAATTCCCATCAGGTGACAAAATTATCCCACCCCGGGATATAACTAGGGAATTAGACAACTTAGTAAAATTTTAGACTGCGAATTTTTTGCGAGAAAAGTGACAATGTTTCAAATATGACCCTTCTTTAGCTAAATATCAGAACAATATATTCCACAAAAGTATGTCACGTTATTATGCATCTACCTCTACCATCAACAAATATATACGAAATTTCAATAAATGTATTTTTGCAATAAGAAAAGTTAGTCGTTATAGACATGCGCCAAAACTTTTGTCCATAGCTATACAAAGGGACACAAACTATTCTTCCTTTTCGGTATGCTATTCGCAATTTCGGCACGTCCTGTATACTTTTTTCTCTCTTCACTAATACAGTTGTCACATCTGTGAATTACGAACTTTTAAAGCACTTACTTTCTCTGTTTTGACAATGCCATTATGCATACATAATACATTTCCTAAAAATACATGAATTCATTACCACACTTCTTTTATCTTCAGGTAAGATGTCGCAACCCTTACGTAAAATCATGTGTATTTTTAATTGATGAAAACATACTTTAATATAAGATCTAATTACATTGCGGGTATTTTATCTACCGCACTTGGTACAACGAAGATGTTGAGAAGCTTGTTAGTACAAACTTAAAAACAAAACAGTAACAATCTTATCCAAGCACAATATTTTGAATAACACGGAGAGAACACAAAACCAAAGATTTACATAATTACATCGAATAATGCGGAGATATTAACTAATTTGTTTATTCAGAATGTCTAGAAGAATAATGAGCTCTGTCCGGATGCAAGTATGTGACTCAAAGGCCTCTGGGCAAGAGGAGCCGAAGGTGGTTTCCCCATAGCATTAAATCGAGTCCTAAGGACAAGACCCTGTAATTTAAAAGCAGATTCCAAAACCACTGCATTCATTGCTCCAGGGAATTACAACTGGAACCTCCATATAAGGCGACATGCGAAACCACTCCCCAGGCAACGAAAATTTTGCACCATCTTACATTTTTAGTTTCTTCGTTTGGAACTTATTTTATTTATCAGAGAGAGAAGTTATTAATCGTAGCATTTGCTAATAAAATATATTTTCTCCTTACAGACCCTCAAAAACAAACTGGATTTGGGCGAAGAAACCAGGTTAAAGATCTCTCTTGATGAGCAAACTATGAAGGAACTGCAAGATCAACTTGAAACATTAATTGAATTCGAGATCATGAAGTTATTCTGGGAAACCCATACGAAAATAGAGAGCTACTAAATAGAAGCGAAATTTTTTCGTAAGTTCAGTTCATTATTACACTTATTATCCATGCATGAAAAGGTGCTACAGTTAATTTGAGAATTATAGTCTTGCTTTGTATTTTTTGTCAAATCTCTGTTCGTTTTTGCAGTTCAATTTGAGAATACGTCACTAAATAAACGATAAATTTCTGTAGGCGATCTTAATTTATTTTCAATTTTTTTGTGATTGTAGCTATTTCGAATTCTGGGAAGTCTCAATGTTAAAACTATTTTCTTTAAGCTAGCTGAATTAAATAATTTAGTGCCAAATTTGATTTTCATGTATTGTATGTTATTTATTGATTCTCAGTGCTTTAAGAATGAAGTGTTAAGGAGGGCGACTAGTTGCAAAAACACCGTTCAAATTGTAGTCCTGTTCCAGATCCTTAACATGCGAAACGAAAAATTAAAAACACGTGAATCTTTGATATGTATTAAATGCTGAAGTACTCTCAGATTCATAAAAGTATACAGCTAAAATGCACAACAGCGAACTAATATATATGTATAATTAGCAGAACAAGTGAAACAATTATTTTTCTGTCTGATTGGTATTGTCTTACTGTGGAATTTTTCGGGTTTAAAAAATTCCTTAGTGTCTCAAAGCATTAAAAGTTCCGCTGACTTCTTTATTGGAGAAAGGGAAAACTATTATTTTAAAACAACTTCCCCGAAATGCAAAACTGATTACAATTGTGGAATGGACATTTAAGTTAGTTTAAATCACATAGCATTTCTTTTTTATCTGTTTGTGTATGAAGCGGGAAGTATGCGAAATGATTCTCGAACTTTGGTGCGCTCCAAAAGAGAGAGAACTGCTGCTACAGTTCGATACTTTTTGTTTATATACCGAAATTCACCTAAATGAAGTCTGAATATTATGGATTCAAGAAAGAGTTGTATTTAGTCTTTAGGTATGTTGGGTTTAGACTTCCAAAGGGCAGGGATGTAGAGAAGTCTACCAATGCTTGGCTTGAAGGTACCATCCCGGCATTACCCTTGTGTAACTGATGTAAAACTCGAAGATAGCAGCTGGCTATTGGATTCAAATCAAAGACTTTCTGAATTCGATGCAAATGCTAACTAGACCAGGACAATTTGGTTATAAATTTAGACATATATTTCCAGTAACAAAAGTTGATACATAAACCAGTAAATAATCAAGATTCAGTATTTCCATTTGTTCTGCTGAATGTAAATTAACTTGACGGAGCATACGTGCTGAAGACACTCTCTTCTCTCTCTCTCTTGACCTTCCAAAGGTAATATGCCAATCTGGACATGTTAGGACAAACGAATGTCAAATTTTACTCTTTTCTATAGTTTCCTCAGGTGATGAAAGGTGTAGAAAAACATTAGTTTAGGAAGACCCTACTACAGTCAGCGAAAGATAAAGACGAATTCAGGATTCCTCGATAAAAACGTTATCTTACACAGAGAATGTCTGGGAACCACTGCACAGTTTTGGATGAGTAGGTTTCAAGTCTTTGAGAATACAACGCTGCCTCAGTTTTTCTGTTAATGTTATTAGAAATATCAACCTTTACTGTTCATTTTTCCACGCTTTCGGCAGCCAGTAGCGTCTAAACTAAGCATTTGCACTCTCGATGGTCTATACTTTCTTCTTAATTTAATCACGTGTGGTGTTTTTGTCGATGTTTCGCAACACCCTATAAAGTTATGAGGTGGTATACATATTTGTACTCACAGGTTTTGTCTTTTCATGCCTTATTGATTAAAAAACTATAAAACACAGTTTAGAAACCAACTAAGAAAGAAAACAACATAAACTGATAAAACAGTGGTTATTATCATTGTTCTTAAGGTCGAAACGAGTAGCCCAAAAAATTTTAACAACTGAGTTATTCTATTAAGTAAACACTAGCGGTCTCTTCAAGCTGACATTTCTACAGCTGTATGCTGAAGGGTTCGTGTTTTAGTAATTCCTTCGGACGTAACTGAAGTGCGATAACTATTGTATATTCTATGAGGGTGTAAATACAGTCTATAAACTTTAGAGAACGATGGTTACACCCTTTGGTTTTAGAAGCTACGATAGGATTTACACAAATGGTCACTCCAAATCATATCATCACGGAGAATTTAAAAATAAGAACTTCCAAGTATTATGTAAAGAAACAATTTTATTGCTATATTTATAAAGTATGATACATTTATAGATTTTTTTTTTACTATACATTACAACTTAACCAGACTCGTAAAACACAAGGGAAGAGAAAAGATTTGCATGAATACATTCAGAAACTTAACAAGTGCCAGGCTTTTTCATAGTAGCTGTAGAAACACCAATCGTTAAAGAAAGATTCATCCAATTCTCCACCATTACCTTGTGTTTTATTGGATTTCGGATTTTTTATCCGCCTTAAGTAACATGAGTGGTTAATACCACAACTTCATGAGCATTTTATATATATATATAGGATGACCCTTTACTCTAAGGGTAATTGCACGGTATAAGAAAAATAAACGGTTATTACTTATTACACAGTTTCATTACATATTGCTACAAAATAAACATGGTTTTACATTTGTGGCCATTACACTTCTCCATGTATTTTTCTATGAACAATATATGTGTATATAGGATAATTCATATATAAAAAAACATTGATTTCACAAACTTTCAATGGCTGTAACAATTACAGGCAATGTTTGTCAAAATATATAAACAATATCGAATAAAATTTCACTTTAATATTTTATGTGGGTTATGCATTACTTCAGTTAGTACCATGATTTCGACTATATATAAAATAAAATTTCAACTCCACAATTCCAAGCTCAAAATTAATTCGTTTCTTATGAATGTATATGTATATATTATATATGAGTTTGCATATATGTAGCTTACTTCAACTCGTATATTTAATATATAATTCTTTTCTTTTGCATTATATTAGAATCCTCAAACTTTATTTTGGATATAAACAGTTACATATATGTATACGATTTCATGCCTATACAATCTTTCATACATACACAAACACACACACTGATACATTCATTACGAAATCACATGCATACACTTCTCTCCTGTTATAATACATAAATCGTTGTCCAGTTGACCGTATTAGAGCACCAATCCTATCCCACTTAGCCTCCATACGAGAATTTCCAAGGCTAACACCACAGACCCAATTTCTCCCTTCATTTGAAAGCTAAACCAGTCTGAAAAAGTCAAAAGAAATATGTATTAAATTTGCTTGATTATAAAGTATTTATTTCTACTTATATAGTAGGTTCACAACATATTCTCTTACATCCATTATTCCTATATCTGTTCCAGTTTGTAGCTGCTTACGTAATAATCATTGGCTGTATTCAACGCAGTAAGATGCTCCGTAAGCAAAAGTTCAGATTCAGGTTTTGCAATTTCGGTCTATTATTTAATTCTAATATCTTGCTGTCAAAATGACGTCACGTCTGACAACCTATAGTCAATTCTTTGAATCTTTGCTCACAGAGCAGCTCAATAAATTGAACGCACCCATTATCAATACCTGCTCCAAAATATCTGGTGTAGTAAAAAGTAATCCATTATTTTTGCATGACATTGAAGGCTTGACTTACCATAGTTAGAATGATCCGATTTAGGTCACATATGCGCCGTTTTGTTCGATAACGTGTTGCCATTTGGAAGGTAATATCATGATGCCTCTCTCATAGAAGCCCTTGTCCCTA
>JAGDQP010000907.1:0-11060 GCA_022664845.1 Lepisma saccharinum | reverse complement strand
TCCATTTTGACGCGCGCTCACACAACACTGAGTCAACTCATCACAACTATCTGAACAGTGTTTGTAGTACGCAATCTCATCGTTTGAACGCCATCTCGTTGAACCCGATCGAACTTATACAACGCGAGCTACAGATCACTGAAGCCATCTATTGGCAAAATAATGGATTACTTTTTACTACACCAGATAAGTTGTTCCACACGACAATGAAGTTCTGATGTAATATGGATTCTCATGTAAAGTGTTCACAAGGTTTGATTCTCTAGTAAACACAACTTAAATTTTGAAAATAGTTATTCAATGATGATGATGATGATACTGAAGTTGCAAAATTTCAGGAAATTGATACCGTCTCATTTCATCTCGAAGGTAAACAAGGAAGGATATTTAAACAGGATCATTCCTCGCTATTATTATTATTATCATCATCATCATCATCATCATGAAGTGTTCGAGTAAAGATAAAAGCTTTTTATTCTCTAAAAGTCTTAAAACAAAATGTGTGACAAAATTCTGTCGATCTTTCTATTCAAATTTAGCTGAAAAATTTAAACTTCGATACACCTGAACTTTTGAGAGCTGCGGCCTCTAGCATGGCAAAGTAGATTGGCGTCGATTTAACAGTTATGATATGATGAAATTACATCGGCTGAGAATGAGATTGATACGTGTATAAAGAGTATAGCTAAACAAAGTTAATATTCCCGAGATTAACATAGTTATCCAAGTCAATGGAAACGTACTATTTGGAAAAAAGACATACTTTCACCATTTATTTCGTAGACAAGACTAGCTGTGAGATGTAACGTTTAATAGCTTTAGTTCTAGAAGAAATTGTTCTTTGAGTTTTTTCGCTTTCACATTAACTTTGGTATCGAATACTGTGTTACTAAAAACCATTTTATTTATTTGCACTTTATGCATAGACAAATTGTAAGAAATTCTTATCATTTGGCTCACATTAACAGATCGTACAGGCATCTACAGCCTAAGCCTGAGGTTTGACGGCTGTTTATTTATTTAATCTTATTTCGAATGGCACAGTTCAAGTAGAATCTAAGTAGCTAAAATGTGACACGACATATTGAGCCACGTAAGCACCTTACATATTTAAGTTCATGCAGGTCTCTTCATTAGCGTCGGTAAAGATAGCAGAATTACCTGAAGTGAGAAAAAAATGTGGTCACAATATTTAAAATAGAATATGAATTGAAACACTTTGAAGTTATTGCGCTAATTCTGTCGTGAGGTCAGAATAAACTACCCCAACCTAACCAACATGTGAGAGAATAATTTAGCTGGCACTGGGAAAAGATGATTTATACATTTGAGTAAACAGAGATGAACAACGTATTTTCTACAAGCAATGTTAATCTGAATTAAATTTCTTACTTTTCAGAAAGCCCCCATTCTAGTCAAATTCAGTACGCACTATAGCTTGAGAGGAGTTGTTATAGCTTGAAAAGCAACACAATATAGCGACTGAGAAGTTGAAGCTGGCTGTAATTCAAGTAATTAGTAAATTGGTAGTCAACAATTTCAAATTTCTTACTATTTAAGAAATACGAGAACTATGATTTATCTATAGTCCATGGCCAAACGAGTGTAATCTGTTGTGCGCGCCACAGCAGTGTTCGTGCTATGCCAAGATCCAAATTCTGATTTAAAGTATTTGGAAATTTGTTAGTGCTCATATGGCGAAAGGTTTCTCTCTCGTCGAGTATATATTAAGGGGGGGGGGGGGGGGGAAGTATCTGTGAAAAAAATGTAGATACTGTCCCAGCAGTTGCCTTGCACGAGTCTCCAATCCCAGTCACAATGGTTTCCGCGAGGTTGTTCAGAACATCTGAAATCTCCTCAGTACTGATCTATTTACCCATTCAATGTAGTAACTGTTGACATGCCCTTGAACAGTTAAAATGTGTGTACAGCAGAATTACTAATAAAGATACCTAAATAATTATACCTCCCTGAACGGTTAAATCCAAAGTCAGTGATTATCTGCATGTTACGTATGAACAGTACTAATTTATGGGTGTGAAGCACGGAGCCTGAAGATAAATGACACTCGTGGCTTTTAAAATATGGGCCTAGAGAAGAATGTTGAAACTATCATGGACTGATAAGGTTACTAATTGCGAATTGTAATAATGGTAATTCCGGAAGAAATTTTTGAAATTATTAAAAGCAGAAAGTTGGATTATTTTGGCTTACGAGGCACGAATGTCCTGCAACGAATAATAGAAAACTGTATAGAAAGAAAAAAAAAAAAAAAGAGTAATATGAAAAATTATCTGGATTTATGAACTGTTAGACCGGAAGGACAAAAACTGATTCAAAAGTCAAAGAATAGACTAGCATTTGCAAGTATGATCGCCATTATTTCTACCTAACAGGCACAAGAAGCAGCAGTCGTTCAAAGTAAAACTAATTGACAGTTACGATGTCGACCAATCTTAATTTGATACACACAATTATTGAACATGCCCTTACCTTTCTTAGGTTCCCCTTGCCTCCAAAATCCCTGATAGCAGACATTAGTTGGTCCCTTGGATTCGCTGCTGGTGCACGTGTTGACTGAATGGGTGATGGCTTTTTCAATGTTACTTGGCGAACAGCTGGTAAAGCTGGAGCTTCCGGCACCACCGGTGGCGGCGCTGGTGCTACTGGTGGCGGTGGTGGTGGTGGCATCGGTGCAGCCACGGGTACAGTAGCACTAGTATTTGTATTACTGCCTACTGATGGAGGTACTGGTGAAGTACTTTCCACTGATCTAAAAGATGAAGATTCTGTTGGTGAGGTTCTAAATCCTTTTACAACAGGCACGACAGCGATTTCCTTCCTTACGTCCTTGATTGGCTGAGGTTGTTTCTCCAAGTACCCATTAATTCTTACAGTAGTCGAACCAGGACGATTATTTCTATTCTCCTGGGATTCTGAAGTCCCATTAAGACCAATTACAGATGTGTAACGTTTTGATTGTTGTTGTTGCTGCTGCTGCTGTTGTTGTTGTTGTTGAGACTGCGAGGACTGTTGTGAAAATCTGTTTGGCACGCATTCGTAACTACCCAGTGTGAAAAAAGCACCAGTTGATTTACTACTACTATTAGTAACAATATCGCTCACAGGCCTAGCTTTAGGAGCAGTCTTTGGTCGCATTTTAACAACTCGATCAGTAGCATCCATTGTGACGCTAGGCTTGCTTTCAATATGTACATCCTTATTAGTAAATATATACGTTTTAGTGTTATTGGTTTGAGCCTGCGAACTAATGGTGATACTGGGCTGTCGCTCTACTGTTTTCCGCCCATCATCTGATTTTTCCATGAATTTTTTCGCTAACGTACCTACACCAACTACGGAATTTCCATTCGATACCCCACCGTTTACTAGTGTTGACGATACATTCGAATGTTTCGCAGCAACTATTAATATGTCCGATTCATCAGTTGCCGACGGTCTTCGAGCATTCGCTACGAGTTCTTCCCGCGTCATACGTACACTGTCCTTTCGAGCACCTTCACTTCGTTCCCGATTCACCACTTGCACTGCTGTATTGAGTTCGCTTTGCAAATCTGGCGGATATCGTTGTCTGTTACGCGACTGAGACACGTTGTTCTGAGGTTGTATAGTGGCGGCTTTCCTCGATTCAGCGACGGCTTTGCTTACAATCGGCGCTCTAGATAATGTCGACTCGGACTGAACGGCACTGGATGATGAAGACGACACAGACGATTGCATTGCTTGAGCATTACTCACTCGAGCGCTTACCGGAACATGAGCAACTGGCCCTCGAACATTCATCCCCTGCCCTACACCAATTCTATAATCACTGTCCAACTTAATGCTAACTTCACTCTTTGGTCGTTCGTTCCACGTGCCGAAATTAATGGACGGAGGCCCACTGTACGTATAACGAGGACCTGAAGTATATCTGTCCAGCGTTGCTGACGTATTCGATGGACGTGTTTGTTGTTCCGATTCGTTGTTCATTTCATCACTTGATGACAAATGTTGGCATCTTGGTAATGTACTTGCCCTGGAAGGAGAAACAAATGAATTAATCTTCACTACATTAAATATTTGTGATAATTACGATGAACTCAATGTTGTAAGAATAACATCTAATCAGAAAATCGATGAACATATACTGAAATAAGGAAAGTTCTCAAACTAATAGGCGTACACAGTTGTTTCATAATTAGGAAAAGAATTTGGCAAGACACCAAAAATAATTTCATAGATGTGACAATACAGGAAAAAAAAACCTATTAAAGCAATTATGTAAATATTTTTCGAAGTTTAGCTCTTAATCATCGATAAAAACATTGGAGTTCAGTTCAAGTTCAAGTTCAAGTTCCTGAAAGAAATTTAACCACGCTCCACCAGAAAATGAACTTACGACGTTCGAGTACTTCAAAAAAGGAATTTATCCACGTTCCAGCAAAAAATGAACTTACGACGTTCAAGTACCTCAAAAAAGGAATTTTTATACACGTTCCAGCAAAAAATGAACTTGCGACGTTCAAGTACTTCAAAAAGGGAATTTATCCACGTTCCAGCAAAAAATGAACTTACGACGTTCAAGTACCTCAAAAATGTTATTTATCTACGTACCAATTGAAAGGAAGTGTACAGTCACGAGTTAATGGCTAGGGATGGAGAAAGTCAACGCAGAGAGAATTTTTTCTTCCCCACACCACGTGCACTTGTATGCCAAAGGTGAGGAGTGAATAGTCAAGGTATCAAGTAAATTACTCACTCCAGCAGCGTTGCCAGGATGCAGGGTAATTGATCTTTAGTTCGAAATGAGCAAGCAGCTTTTAAGGATGGGATCCTACTATTATCGTGGATACGAAACACGTTCGAGTTTGCATACGAGGCTGAGACCTCCATTATGTATCGAACCCGGATACCTTGGTTCATACTGGGATGGAGGAAAGGAATTGCCAAAGGTCTATATTTTGAAGGTACCATCTCAGCATGTCATGTGTGTGAGGAAAAACCCTAGGAAACCTTTAGTCAGGATGGCCGCCTTCAGAGTTTGAACTCGGGACCTCTATACTAACTGAGGCACAGCCGTTCGGGACATTGTTACAGCAGCAACTTTCCCAGATAACAAGAAAATCGCCTTCAAAAATGATTTACCATGCTATTGGCGGGAGCAGTGATTTACAAACAAATCAGGCCCATTTCTTTCCCTGCGTGTTTCTGGTTGTGAAGTTGCAATCGCATGACCTTACACTTAGATCAGGCATATGTTTAAGGTAATTTTAATCTACGTTCTGAACATAGTGGTGGCGATCTGACAAATGTTTCCATCAGGACCAGCAACGCTGCTCGACTCAAAAGGAACTCTGGTAGGTTTCGCATATGGTTTGTCGGTGTTTGAGGACGTAGGTTCCTCGCCTCTGGATTAGGAGATATGTTAATCTGAAGACATAAAATCAAAGTCGTATGAACACAATTCAAAGTCTAAAGGAAATGCAAAATTAAGATCTAAGAAACTGAGATAAAATATCATAAATATCGTGACATTCTCTCCTGAAATAATACAAGGGCAGAACATAATTTTACAAGTAATCAGAAAAGTGAAATTCTTAATAAGGAATAACACACATACCTAAACGAAGGTGTCTGTTCTAGACTGCGTTTGGCTGAATTTGTTGACATACTTTCGGATGTTGCAGAAGTTGCAAGGGACTGGTTTATCATTTGTGGAAGAATATCCTTCAGTACCTGGAAGAGAAAAAAAAAAAAAATATATCGCATCAGGAAAGAAATTAGGCACAACAACAGTATCAATCGCATATCTAATCTTTTGAATTGATTGCAACGAATTACAATAAAATTCAAATTTAATATTTGTTACATATTCGTCTTTCAGCACTCATCTCTATTTACCTGAATTCCTAGTGTATCAGTAACGGATCCAGAGAGGGGGGCACGAGCCCCCTCTTCATTTGTTTTCCAGCACGATTTCAACATTATCATCTCGGAGAAAGCTTTGATCTATTTCTGGACAAATCTAATTTATCTAGAAACATCAATTCTGGGAAATATAATATTATGCTTAAAAGATCTTTTAGTGGGAAAATATTGCAAATTTCCCTGGTCTATTCCACCTATGTTCCTCCCTTCCCTCAAGAATATCCTGGATCTGGTATTGGAGTGTATTAACATCGACATGACAGTCTGATCTTGACTAGAAAAATACTAGAGGCACTCGGAACGAAGACTCGTAAGTAAAATTATTTCAAGTGTACTTCTACAGCGTTGCAAGTCACTTCCACACTTTCACCTGCCTACCTGAGTCGAATTTACTCCTGCTCAGGCGTAGTTTGCACACAATGAAAATATCCATCAGTTTCTTCGGTGTACTGTTATTGTCAGAAAAAAGTGTTACAGTTACTCTAACGTAACGATCTCCAACAAAAGATGGCAGCACTACCTCCGTATATGTCTAACATATTTTTATCGTTGCACGAAATTTCAATGCTGCTCCTACAAATTCAAGCCTAAAGAGTTCGAACTTTCAGGGAAGAAAGTTCATAACCAATTCCAAGAGTTTGATCAATGCCCATTTTTAATTTTCTTCTTTGTTCATTGTTGAAAGAGCTTCATTGTTATAGGTTTTGATATTCACAACATCAAGTGATTTCAACAATGAAGAAAAACGAAAATAAAAAAAAATCGGCATTGACCAAACTCTTGAATTGGTTATGAACGGTCTTTGTCTTCCCTAAAAAAATTGTATTCTCTAGGCTTGAATTTGTAGGAGCAGCACTGAAATTTCGTGCAACGATAAAAATACATTAAACATATATCTGTGATAGTGCTGCCATCTTTTGCTGGAGATCATTGCTTTACATTAACCTTAAGTTACACATGATTGACTAGGAAATTGTCCAAAATGGACCACAGAATAATACTCCACACGACCCAGTACGGTTTTGCAAACTGTAGTACGCCAACCCCTGGTTAACGGTACGCAAGTTCGTAGAAAAAATAAAAAAAAAACGAACAAAAACTTATTTCTTTCTCAACTGATTCTTAAAACAGTTCACAACCGATCCGTTAACAAACATTAGTAGATTATTATTATCAATGTCTTGTTACTCAGTAGCACACAACAATGTGACCGGTGATTTCGTGGTCCTGTAACTGAAAACGTTTTAGAATCTCTGTGATAAAGCATTTGATGTAATGTTTACACGGAAATTGTTAACGGCTGGTAAGGACGTGCACGGAAGCCAGAAGAAATCCTGGATTTTGTGTGTGCTATTGGCCAATACACCCTAAATCCCAAGGGTACATGCCACATCTCCAATGTTATATACATCCTAACCTGCAAATTTTGTGATGCCTTTTATGTGGGAGGAAACAAGTGGACCTCTCAACGTTCGTGTTAATAACCATCGCCACTTTTGCACTATTAACAAACCGGATGCTCCAGTCTCCTTACACACAGAGTCTCACAACACCAATTTTGACCTACCTTTCCTGGTTGTCATAATCCACATTTTACCCCCTACGACCAGCACCTCAACACGCCGTCTGTGGGAAGGGGCCTTTATTCATGGTTTGAGCGCGAAAATGTATCCTGGACTTAACCTTCAATAACTCGAACCAGTTTCCTCTGCATTTTCAACACTTTTCCTTCCACAATCCTATCCCGTACTTACACGCTGTACAGTTGTCAATTGTTCCACGCGCCATTCAGCAGTCAACTGTTCTCCAAACGATGCACCGTCCGCTACGTGTCACTACTGTCGTCCTAGTCTTTTGTTCTATCCACGTGTGTGCGTTTCTCTTCCTCTACAGCAAGTCTACGATATTAATATCGAAATATTGCAAAAAAAAAAAAAAAAAAAAAAAAAAAAAAAAAATCCTATGTGAAAATTAGTGTTGTGTACGTGTGTGTTTATTTTTCTACGGAACAGACAGACTGTATCTTCCTTACTTTTTATCATAAATTTACATTAAATTGTCCATCCGGCTTTCCTGTGTGTTAGTGATATATATAAATAAATCACAGCTATATTCAATCCACTAGTGGATGAGGCCTCTCCCAGAAGGAAGGGGGCGTGCTCCCACACTGACCAGACGGGTTGGGAGAGGAGAGACGAAGCTCTCACTGTGATCGCCACTGTCTTTTATTCACGGCAGCTCCCCAATTGTCCTCACGATGCTGGATCAACACCGAAATTTTTTATCCCCCACCGAAAATCGAACCCGGGACCGCTCGCACTGAAGTCGAGCGCGCTACCAACTAGGCTACGCAGGAGCTGTGAGATATATAAAACTCCGGAATTAAAAAAAAAAAATCGGCAGTCCTCAGATCCCCGGATATTTTATTGTCAACCTGTACAAGAAGACACCCAATACACAGACAAAAGTCTGTCGGACATGAATATATCAAAGAACGAATTAGCCAAAATAGCTGATTTAATTTTTGACGCGTACTTTTGCTACTTTTTTAAGTAAGGTCAGATTGTCAATAGAACCAGAACTAGTAAAGATAATGCCATACATTTTTGCTTACTTCCTCTGTACACATTAAGCTATGTTTCTACACAGTTACCATGTTTGTTTAAACATTTATCATAGCGTTCGGCAAGTTTTTGTATGCCCACGTCGTACAAAGCACCCACCTGTGACCGAAGCCAATCTTCAGCTGATGTTTTCACTTCTTCATCGGTGTTAAGCCACTGACCGGCGAGAAACTGCTTCAGGAAATTCCAGTTAACAACGCGGAAATCGTGAAACGCTGCTTTTCATGCATTGTTGCGTCAACTGCACGCACCAACTCGAATCGAAGGTCGGCCGGATCGCGGTTCATCATGAGCATTGTCCCGCCCGTCCTTGAACGATCGCACCCATTTACTTATTGCACTCGGGCCGTATACCTCACACATCTGGCGATTCATTTCCACTGCTGACACGTTCCTTGCTGTCAAAAATCGAATAAAAAAAATCTGTCACAGGCGGGTGATTTCTACGACGACGTGGGCATACAAAAACTTGTCGAACGCTATGATACATGTTTGAAAAACATGTGGAAAAATAGCTTAATGTGTACAGAGGAAATAACCAAAAATGTATGGCACTATCTGTACTAGCTTTGTTTCTATTGACAATAGGACCTTACTTTTAAAAATAGCCCTCATATTAGAAACGAGGATGGATAGGTGGATGCAGCGAGTATCGGGTAGCCTCAGAAATAGAGGATGAGATTGAAAAAACAACACATGAGTTGGAACAGAGGAGAAATAGAAGGGATCTTACAGAAAAGAGGGACCAGACTACGGTTGAAAAGCTTACAAAGGATAACTATCGTCTGTGTATTTTTCTTAGAGGCTTTACCCTGAGAAAGAAACCATGTTTTGTATTTTTAATTTAAAAATCCATCGCCTATATATAATGAGAGGGAACAAATCAACAGAAAAAAGAATCTCCAGTATATGTCACCTCACTCACCTGTAACGATTCGAGATTGACTCCCTGACCCTGAAGAACGCTTTGGTTTTGCAGCAACTGTTCATGCCATTGCAGGAGTTGTTTCTGTAGCTTCACATATTCTTCTTGTAGTCTAGCCTGTTCCTCATTCGTGCTATCATTTGCTGTACATGAAGGAAAACAATAAATATTATTAGACTCAGCTAAATAATCAGTACAAGGAACGGGATATAATTTCAAAGTTTCAGACTCGGAAAATAATGCACTGGTAACTCAAGATCGCATAAGAAAATTTTAAAACAAAACTGATTCGCATAAAAAAAAAAAAGCTACTTATTACTTTTTGATTATTCTATATTTCACCAAAATTTAAAAATAGATACAAGTATAAATAAATAAATCACAGTCATATTCAATCCACTAGTGGATGAGGCCTCTTCCCCGAAGGGAGGAGTTGGTGTACTGCTCCCACGCTGAGCAGACGGGTTGGGAGAGGAGAGCCGAAGCTCTCACTGTGATCGCCACTGTCTTTTATTCACAGCAGCTCCCCAAATTGTCCTCACGATGCTGGGTCAACACCGAAATTTTTTTTGAGCCCCCACCGGGAATCGAACCCGGGACCAATCGCACTGAAGTCGAGCGCGCTACCGACTAGGCTACGCAGGAGCTCAGATACAAGTATATTTGGCAAAAAAATGTACATAGAATAGTATTTTACTAGTCCTACCGTGTTAGGAACTATAAATTATCTTATGATCATGTGTATTTAGAAGCACATTCCTTATAGTGCATGTACTTCTAAAGAGTCATTTACCATTTAGTGCAGAATATGTAACTGAAGCTTTTTAAACAACGAAAGTTCCTTATGCTTTGCAAAATATTCGCGACTTTCGGTATCCGTGTGTGCCCTACAAGTCTTAATTAACTGCACGATAATAGAGAGCTCGATACAGTAGTCATCAGTAAAAATAGTAGAAATAGTGTAATCTAGTAATAAAAGATGATAGATGCAATTCTGGCTAGAAGCATTCGTCATAACCTAACCAATCGAAAAAGTACCATACTCATTGGGATAGTAGCTGAAGCGCATCCCTTAGTTCACAGTTAACATATTTACACTACAATGGTATCAAACACTAATTTTTGAGCTAGGTCTTTACCATGGAACGATATCGTCATTACATGATAATGTTAAATCGATATACGTTCTGATCGAGACGTAAATACAACAGTTCTAGCAACATATTAGCAACACTAGAAACATACATACAGCTATGGATAAAAGTTTTAACGCATGTCTTTACAAAATATTTTTCAAATTTGCAGAGATATCCCCTCCTGTATGTACTATCTATGAACGGAAATGAAAATTATGATTAATAATTCCCACTGGGTTACAAAAATGGGAACTATACAACTTGGTAAGACTTTTCGGGCTTTTTTTTTTTTTAAATTATTAATATTATTATTAATATTAATATTAATATTAATAATAATAATATTAATAATAATAATATTAATATTAAAAATAATAAAAATATTAGTATTGTTACCATTTGTGTAATCCAGAGGAAAATTTTAATCACAATTTTCATTTCCGT
>JAGDQP010000906.1:59900-134325 GCA_022664845.1 Lepisma saccharinum | reverse complement strand
CCCCCCCCCCCCCCCAAACCACCCGAAAGAATCTGTCTGAATTCATCGCTGCATTCGAGTTTTCACAGCTCGCTTCATCTCACCATCAGTGAAAATGAACTAAACAGCACACGACCTTCTTATAAGTGATGAGTTGATTTAAAATTACTCAACTTTCAGATGCAACAAATGATCCTTTCATCTACAAAAACAGTACCACTCCTATGAAATTTAGATTAACCTTTAATCATGATTGTCCACAGTGGTTTTTGCTTAGACTTACCAGCCGTCCCAGTTTGCCCGCCGGTTCAAGAAACTTCCGACAGTATACGAACAACTGACATAAATGGCAACACTGATACGTTTAGAGGTGACTCGAAAGGAACCGTGGAATACAATACAGACTGAATCGGAATGGCAAGACAAAGCGTGACAAGAACTGTAATGAAATGAATCAACAGGAATATACGCGACAGGAACAAGCGCGAAACGGAAGCAACGCTAACGGAACTAGAGCAACAGGAACAAGCGCGAAAGGAAGAAACGCGAACGGAATAAGCGCGAAACGGAATTAGAACGACAGGAACAAGCGTGAAACGGAACTAACGTGAACGAAATAAGCACGAAACGGAATTAAAGCGACGGGAACTAGCGTGAAAGGAAGTAAAGCGAAAGTTTCGCTCTTATTCCGTTTCGCGCTTGTTCCGCGGCCCCGCGGCTAAAGCCGCCCAGCTTCCTTCGGACGCACCCTCCCCCTTTCCCTGTTGGGCTTATATACATCCTAGTTTTAGTGGCTACTTTTAAAATGATAAATCACAACGTTTATTAAATTTCCTTGTGTGTATTTACATAAAAAACAAAAAAGCTTTAATTTTCTTTAAAAAAAAAAAAATATGTAAAAAGTCGACCCCAGGGCTGGAAGCCTGGACCTTTGGATCAGCTTCTCGACTCCTTAATCACAAGACTAAACTGCACTTGCCGGATTGAGTATTTCTCGCTGTTACTTATAGTTCAAGCTGCAACAGAGTGGCCTATTCGTACCGGAAGTGTTTCCACATTAGTTGAACAGCCCTGCAGGTAGCTCTGAAAGAAATGTTCCTTTTTTTCTACCTTGAGATGTTACTCCTTCCCCATGATGACGTCACTGCCACTAGAATATACTTCGGTGAGTGGCCTATCAGAAAGACAATGGCGCGTGTTTATGAAATGAATGAGAAGTGAGAACTGAGAAGCTAATGAGCGTGATTTTATTTTTGTTCAATCTGTACTCCTGTAGTGCTTGCTTCATGAATACACTTGAGTAGTTAGTACATAGTTATGAAATCGGAGGCAATTAAAAATATTCAATAACCGTGTTAACCTACAAAGCATATTTCGAGGCTTTTTTTCTGGAGTATTAGTCATTATCACTATTTTTTATATTCTGCTGTAGCTGCGGAAAGTTATGCATAGATTATGGAAATGTTCCAGCTTCCAGATGATGAATTTTACATAGACGAGGATGAGGTAAATATAAATAGTTTGTGTACTGTATATAGCGAAACGTGATCAATACTGGTGAAAAAACGGGATTGACATTAACGGTATTTGGCATTCGAAATCAATGGGATAAAGTTTACGTTATGGCCCTTACGTTCCGTCAGCTATTGATCTGTATGTACGCTATATATTACGCATTCCCTTGCAAATAAAGATCAGACATTTCTATAAACAATAGCGATAGCGAGCAATCCAAAATGGGGTTCACTTTACTTTATGGCCCGCAAAAAAAAAAAGAAATTTACAGCAGGAAACATATTTTCAATTTGAAGGAAAGTATGTGAACTTTAAGGAAATGTTAAAATTGCGAAGGTGTGATACGAGAGAGAAAAAGCAATAATGAATTGGAACTACATGGCTTTATTCGTGATGGTGGTGTGGGGAGAGGTGACGTCATGTACTCAATTTGCACCCTCGTGTAATGGGGGAAAAGAACTAACCTGATTTCTCTAAGCTAACCTACCGAGCCGCTGTAGCTCAATTGTAGAGCATTGGCGTAACATTCGGGAGGTCCTTGGTTCGATTGCAGCAGCCGACGATTCTGACTAAGGTTTTTCCTCATTCACCAGGCAAATGCTGGGATGGCACCTTCAACATAGGCCCTGGTATACACCTTACCGAATCCTTTACCCTTCCCTATCCCGGCCTGAACCTTAGATGCCTAATGGCCACAAATACAATTAGTTCGTGCCTATGTATGCTCCAGTTGGTAACTAGTAAAGCCAACTGTGGTTAGGAAATTAAAATATTCATTTTCGGCTCGCCAGAGCTTTTAGAGAATTATACCTTGTTTACATTACTAACATTTTACCATAGTTAACGTTAACCGGGATTTTAGTAATGTAAACGCCAGTTACCATTATAACGCGGGTTTCAATTTTAACCAGCGCCAACTAACGGAGGTTTTAAATTGTGCGAGGAGTCACATAGTAGTACAGGGCCTTACTAAGTTCTTTCAATCATGGTTATTTCAGATTTGTCCCGTATTTTTTTATATTTTGTCGAGCGGCCCGTAATTTATTCATCATAATGTGGCAACCCTAACTGTGCCCATGAGGTCAGTTTAAGTCACTCCATATACCGGGGTCAATAAGTTTACTGTTTCTAACGTCAACTAATCTAACGAGAGCTCCTCAAAGTTAAGTTGGATAAAAAGTCTTACTTCTTTTTTTCTTATCTAATATTGCTTCATCTTTTTCTTTACAGGACTTCTTGAAAAGTGCTTTCGCTTCCGTAAGTAATAGCTCAACGTGCGATTCGTCTGGGAAGAGACTGTTGGTACCAGACGAAGAGGAAGATAGTAAAACAAAGAAAATTCGGGGGGGAAATGATTCGTTTAGTCCTGACGTTCCATGTGAAGTTGAAACCCGTAAAATGGTGCATAGAACTGAACGGATAGAAGTAAAGGCTGGGCACAGGATCGATTTTGATTTAAATGCTGATATCGTTGATGACAAGTTGAAATCAAGTGTTGTGCAGCACTCCTCCACGGATGTTCCATTGAAATGTTTGGAAGGAGGTGAAACCATCAGAGACACTATGCCAGTCTCAGTTCGTGATTCAACAAGTAGATTCATAGTGAATAATAATGCTCAGAAGCGATTTCATCATTCAAAATCGGATGATTATGATATGGAAGCTAGTCGGGCAAACATTCCCTTTGATAATCATGGTAAAGGACAACTTGTGTCCGACATCAATACTCCAATTAACACAATTTCTGCCTCGACTTCGAATTCAAGATTTCTTTACCGTGGAGAAGAAACTTTAAGGAATATAGAAGGAGGAGGAGTTCAGTACAGAAGCAGAGAACGCAAATTTCCAGGACCAGCGGGATTATTACCTTCGATTGTAAGTATTCCTTTTTAATTGACTTCTTCCAGTATCGTGAAAACATCACCTTTGAAATTTACACTGTTACGGTTAATAGGGGGAAGTAAGGTAAAATTAAGAATTATTTGTTATTAGGTATCGAGGTGGTTGAGTCCTTGATTTTCGCATTGAACAACAAAATATTGGTCTACAAGAGATTGCATGTCCACATGTAGGTAGTACCACCTGTTAGCCACCTGCTGAACTTCCTACTGTATGAAGAGAGAGAACTTTTTTTTTTTTACGTTAGCATTCCCAATTTTTACGTGCCAGTAGTCCTGATTTGTGTGTTCTTGGATGCGAAAGGAATCTAAAGAGAACAATTATTTATGTATACAAAGAAAGAAATGTGAACTTCTTTCAAAAAAGAACATAAAAAGTGGGAAAGATTCATAAGAATCGAGCCCCGTTTCCCGGCCAGCAATCGTAACATTCTACTGAGTAGAGCAAACGGCCAGTTGGAAACGGACGGTTTTGCACGGCCTTTTATCCCCATCTGTATCCTCAACACGTTTTACGGAAGTAGAGTACGTAATTCAGAATGTAGCTAAAAGATGACACTACCTATTTGCAGGAATCATTACAACTTACAAGCTATCTACAAAGGAACTTCCAAAAATCATTCTCTTTATATGTAGATGTAACAATTGTGTTGAACAATTAATAGGGAAAAGAAGTTCACCATCTTCATGATGGGTGAAATAAATAAATCTACTGGGTTCTATAAATTTCACCATTTAATATAGAAATTCTTAATGGAATTGAATAGTCCATGCATTTACCAGAAAAACATAAACATTCGTTTCCAAAGTGAAATGATAAAGCACCTGTCCACTGCAAGGTCCAAGCGGCGGTAGCTCAGTTGGTAGAGCGTTGGCTTAGCATTCGAAAGGTCATGATCACAGTTGTTGTCCATCCTCACAGAGGTTTTTTACTCAATCACACCACGCAAATGCCGGGATGGTACCTCCAAACTAGACCCTGGCCGATTACCTCCCAACATTCTCCGGCCTGAGCCAGAGATGCCTAAAGGCCATAAATAAATTCAGTACTAATGTAATATTCTATTATTATGTTAAAATCATCAGCATGTCAGTTTTACCGTCATGGGCTAACGAAGAAATTTGTTTTATTTTTAGCGATGTTTTGTATTATTTTATATTTTGCTTATTTTTCAGTTATTTTGATTTGAATTTAAACTTTCGCCAATCCGCAGGACATGTCCATTATCTTTCAGCAGTAAAATAATGGTGTTTGTAATAAAGACGACACAGTCCGAAATTCTTAAATGGAAGCAGGAAGCTTTCAAATTTGAAAGACGCAGGACTGGACGAGTTAGTGTTTTAGTTTACAGATCAACAATTTGTTGCATTGAGTAGCTTGTTAGTCTAAAATTCTGCATTTAATAACCTTTACCTTGCAGTTGTACTGTTTGAGCGGAAGCACGAATGATTTAAAATGTTTCGAACTGTTATGATTAAAAGAAAAAAAATGCAAAAGCTGAAAAGCTTTTTTCAAATTTATTCATCATCACAAAGTGAAAACTTCTGCGTGCTAAATATTTTCGCCACCTTCTTGTAAACTAACATTTTAAATCAAACTCAGTGGATAGGTGCCAGGCATTGAGGGAAGTTTTGATTTGATTTATGGAAAGAGCTTGAAAAATAATGACAGTTAGTTTTAATTATCGGTAGTTGAATGTTTAATGATTCTTGATTATACAGCACAACTAATATTTAATATAGAGAGCTTTATTGAAGCAAGTCTGTTCTTAACTACGATTCCACGTTTGCGTTTAATTTGGCGACTGTAAATTGCATCCATTACAAACTGAAAACGCATTGCCATTTGTTGATCGAAGTTTAGAGGAACGTTAGAAAAAAACAGCCTTCGTGGACTTCGGATCGGCAATCGGTAGGTACGTGGGTTCGAACACCGCGATCAACCATCCTGACTCAGGGTTTTACCTCAGTTTTCTTCAGGTGAATACCTTAAGAAATGCTCTGCTCGACGATACCTTCTCAATCCTCTACCTAACCCATCTCGGCCTGAGTTAAGATGCCAAAAGGCCTTCAAGAAATTCAAATTAAACAGGCATCATAGAATTCCTTGAAATTGGAACATTATATTGCAACTTAACATGGAAGGACTTTTTATTCTTAATAATGCGCCTATATTCAGGTATCGTTAGGTTCAAAGGAAAGATTCCTCACAATCAAGCATTTAGGTACTCTAGGATTCTAATATTGTGAGTGTTTTTCTTCTATCTCACCCCACCGTATGCAGATGAGACGTTCTCGATATATTTTTTTTCAAAAAGCTTTTCCTCCGAACATAGCTCCGAAACTATTTATTTACAGGAGTACTTTTACTAAAATTTGTTTGATGACATTTTCGTCCGTAATATTCTGCAGGGAAATTTTTTATTAAATTGTACATCATATATATTGATAGAGATTCGTGAACATTTATATTTGTATATTACAGGGCCCAAAGTATAATTTCAGTTTCGACAAATCTGAATCGTCGGAGCAGTCTTTCCTGGATTTTCAGGTAAGTGGTGTTACTCGTAAATAAGTTTATTTCTCTCCCTTCTTAGTGTTTCCTAATGGATCACTAAGTCCATCTGAAATCGTCCAGCATAGATCGCTTGACGTCTTTCAAAAATTTGTGTTTTTTTTTTAGTATTTATATTTGTCATATTGAATAGTTCAAAGTGGGTATTCTTTTAATTTTATCTTCACTGGTTGATTAATGGCTGCCATTTTTGTATTGCAGCGCATGCCAAAATTTCTGTTTGCAGACATTTATGGAAAATGTAACATCAGCGGACTGGTTTATCATAGGACATTCAAACAAGTACATTTCCTTTGAAGTCTGCTTGATAAGTTTAGTCTTCTGCATGGAAAGCTTGGAACGTAATCGAACGACTCAAAAATCGTATCCAAATGTGATTATCGGAATAGAAAGAATTCCGGTTTTCAGCTTGGCACGGAAGGGGTTGAATGTCAGTTATTTTTTTGTACACTAGTACATATCAAAGTGTATTCAGGATATACAGGATACATTGTTCCTTAATTTTTATGAATTTTTTGAAACCCAATAATTCACATTTTATGAATATTGGAGGCCGAACATCTCTGGTGGTTGGAAAATATAAAAATCTAATTTTTTAATGTGTTATGCACTTGTATGAGGAGAAACTACGGTAGGAATTTCATCTCTGATCTTTCAGGTTGTACGGAGTTTCAGATCTGCAAAATGGGAATGAATAATGTTCGTGCGTTTCTTGGTAAATGGCACCAGTGTGTCGAAGAAAGAATAATACGTTAAAATGGATGTGATAGGGCTCATGCCACATGCCTCATTGATAACGTAC
Source organism: Lepisma saccharinum (assembly GCA_022664845.1). Lineage (NCBI taxonomy): Eukaryota > Metazoa > Arthropoda > Insecta > Zygentoma > Lepismatidae > Lepisma > Lepisma saccharinum. The sequence continues at coordinate 127,556 of JAGDQP010000906.1, read as the reverse complement.
GTTTTTTTTTTATTTTTGAAAGTAAAAAATTAAGGAGCCATATATCAGCCGTCATATTCTGTATACCTTCAATATTCTTTGACATTCAGTCCCTTCCGTGCGAAACAGCACTCTGAAAAGAGGAACTTTTTCTATGCCGACAATCGCATTTGGAAACCATTTTCATTAGTTCGATAATAATAATCAAAATTTCAAGAAAACGCTTTGCATGAAATTACGTACTGTTGTTTTGAAAAAAAATATCAGTTCAATGTATCTGTCATGTCTAAAATAGTGCTACTAAGATTATTCGAAGCTCGAATATATAGTGAGATACGACTGAAAACGTGGAAATTTGAATAATATGCATTAATTTATGGTATTTCGAAGTTCGAACATTCGAAAAGTAGTAGCACTAGTCTAAAAGATTAAATGTTATATTCTTAAACATAGAAGCGATTCACGAAAGTTGTGTAATTTGCAGTATTTCATATTTTGTTTACGTTTTCATTCTAAAAATCTATTTTCAAATCACATTCACAACAATAATAACTATTTACATTGTTTACAGGCCTTTTCTCAATTTATAAATTAGTTACTTTGTCCTTCTGTTCTAATTATTTTTCTTCAAATAGGAGACCTGTTATAATTAAATATTTTTTTCTCTGATTGTTGCGTTAAAATAAGCGAGCTGTAAATTTATACAATGATCCAGTAAGATGTAATGAGTTCCTCTTAACCTCATTAGGGAGCATATATTGCTAAACCGTAGTGTCACGTACCGTTAGTTTAGAAAGCTCGCTCAACAACAGTCGGAAATCTGTGGACACGTAAGGTCAAAGAAAAAAGGATTTGCAGTAATTATGAAATTATGATTAGTAGAGTTACTCAGCATTAATAAAAAAGACTTGTGTAACCTTTAGACTGTCTCCAGGCCATAATACCGAACTTCTTTCTCTCCTTCTTTTTCCACCTACGTTGGGTCGACGTTTCTGATGAGTCTTCTCCACTAATCCCTGTCCTGAACTTTTTCCCCTGACAGACCTTTCTCCCCGAGATAAGTTTTAACCCTATCCATCCATTTTCTCCTTGGCCTCCCTCTACCTGTCTTACCTTCCACTTCCATTGACATCACTCTTCTGACTACATAGTCATTTGTTGTTCTCATCACATGTCCGTATCACTGCAGTCTTCTTTCCTGTATCTTCTAGAAATCTCTACAACCTTGGTTGTTCCTCTGACTCACGTTTCTCACTCTCTCTCTTATTATTCCACATGTTCAGCGTAGCATTCTCATTTCGGTGACATCTAATCTCTTTTCTTGTGCTTTCTTTATTGGCCATGTTTCTGCTCCGTATATCATTGCTGGTACAACCACTGTTTTGTAAATCATCCTTTTATTCTTCACCGTGATTCTGCGGTCGCAGAGGATGCCACTTACTTTCTTCCAATTTCGCCATCCCTCTTGAATTCTGTGTGTTATTTCAGAGTCCAAATTGCCATTCCCAGTAACAGATCAGCCTAAATATTAAAAACCTTTCACTTTGTTCATTCATTCTTCTTGCAACATCATTTCTCCGTAAATCTCAAGATATACTCCGTTTTCTTTCTACTAATTTTTAGGCCTCTACCTTCCAGAGACTTCCTCCAACTCTCTACTTCCCTTTCAAGTTCTCCCTAATACCGAGCATCCTTTCCGAAATAGCGTAAACATCTAAAGGCGAGTAAAAAAAAAAGTAGTTTCCTTCTTCCACTGCAACTGAGGCGACTTTGCATTTTGAATGCATGTGTTGTTTGTCATGGCTCCTTCTATGAACTCTGTATTATATGGCTTCACTTTGGTTCTTTATGACGTCTAGTATGTTTCTCATATCAAACTATATAGCAGATATGATGCCTAAATATGGATTTGGTTGAAAGTGACAGAGTATTTCGCGTGTGTGATAGCCAAGCAAAGAATTCTGTGTGCTTCAAATCATAATTTCAAGGTTTCTGGTGCCGGAAGAATAATGCATCGTCCCCTTTTTTTCTACAGTACTGCTTAACAGCCACTTGAGGCGATTTTACTTTTCTGCATGTTTTCACTCGCATTGTGCCTTGACACCCCTGGAGTAGTTGTCCGTTTCTCCAATGGCGTAATATCGACAAGACGAGTACCACTTATGCCAGGCTTCAATTCAAATTTACTGTGTTTTTCTTCCTCCTGTAAAATTCACATTTCGCGACTTAGGCGAAGTTGTAAAAAAGACGACGATGAGAAACATACATACAGTCTTTGTTCTGCGATTTTTGGTTCAATGTTAATTTATCTGAAATGTTTAATTTGTAATATTTAAATTTGTCTCTTTGAATGAAATATTTTCATTTCCATTTCTTTCTAAAACTATATTATAGGAACAGGTTTGCTTTCAAGATTCAAATTTTATGTTCCAACAAGGGCCTTGGTGTAGCATGAAAGCTGATCTGGGATTTAATGAAGACTCCAATCATATACTTAACCAATTTAATTTGAGTAAAGTGAGGAAGAAGGCTACAGCTCGTCAATTACCTGCACAGAAGGTTCCGTTCCTTGCAGTAGTTTTGAAGAACGTTGACCCCAGTTCACCTGATCCATGTGCAGCTTTTCAGGATACAACAGGTAGGGTTTCTTTATTGTTTTATAATTGTAGAATAGAACTGCTATAATTTGATCTACAGTTTCGATTTAGAACCTTTCAACTAGATTTCTACGAGAGTACCAAATTTTTAATATTACTTCGAATGTCAGATTCTTGTCAACATTAATAGTGAATGACAAGGCAACTTGTAGTCGATCGGGATAACCATTACGGGAAATGCAGATCTCAATCTGTTTGGTGTTAAAGAGAGGCATATATCATAAACATTGTCTCATATTTAATGAGAGGCGTATATCATACACTCAGTATTTAATGAATTATTGAAGTTTCTTAGTTCGTAACCGAGGGGGAAAAAATAGGCAGTAACTATTATAAAAATTGTAATTACTTTATACGGACTTGATTTTCAAAGGAAAGTTGATATGTAGAAACATTCTACTCAACACACTCGAGGTTGGCCGTTACCCATATCCCAACATCTTGTCCGGAGAAAGTTGCTAAATTCAGCAAAGTTTCTGTCCCTGTCATCTCTCATCATGATTTAGTGTACTTCATATAATTACTTAAGCTACTAAGAACTCAATGTAGCTAAAGTAATAATATATCGAAATCTTTAAAAAAGTAAGAAAATTTGAATTCATATGCCATTACTCTAGAAGTCGGCAATATACAAAAGTAGGGAGAAAAGTTCCTGGCCTCTCATAGATGTGACGCCATTTTGCTGAATATCTTGATGATATTGCAATGCTTCATTCTTCATATGTTCAAAGTTTCAAATCAGTTATTTATAAAGTGGAGGGGACTGATCCATATCTGGTCAGGATCGTGTTGAAATTTGGTGGCCTGTGGTAGACTATTTTAGGGCATAAAGCGAAAGCTCTTTCAGTCTCAGATGACGCAGTAAGTATGGGATGCGCCAGTTTGAGCAGATTTTGGAGGACCTTAAGTCAACCCATTCATCCTCCTTCCCCTAAACCTGGCAAGTGCAATAGACCCCGCTACAGAACCTGTCCTATTTTGATCGCAGTCTGACATATTACGGGTACATCTTTGATGAAATCTTCCATGTCAGAATCCTGATTCACCTGCCACATGTAGGAAGAGAGAGGAGCAGACGGGCCGCGATGACTCAATGGTAGAGCGCTCTGGTGCTAGGAGTCGTCGGTTCGATCCCTGCCCATGTCGTGTAGGCTTTGTGGTGGACAAACACCGTACGCGTGGGTTTTCTCAGGGTTCTCACACTTTCTTCATTCCTCCAATTTATCTCATCATCGTCCATCCGGCCTGAACCAAAGTTGCCTGAAGGACTTAAAATTTAAATTAAATTTCATGGGAGCAGACGTACATGCCTATCCTTTCCGCCAACCATGAACCCGGCCTTAACTGCATGTTTTTCTCTTCCTTCTTCCATCCTCCTTCCGTTTTTATTTTTATTTCCTTCTTTTTTATTATTAGTATTATTATTCACTTCCCCGCTGATTCTTGACCCTCTCATTCCTGTAGGAAGTTCCTTACGGACTCCTAGTAACCTTCCCAATTCCTTTGCCATTTGGTGTTTTCTCCGACCCCTTTAGCTATTTTCCCGCCTCCATAACATGACCACTCTCTTATCTGGCTCCAGTTGGTAACATGGCCGCTCCCTAGCACAAGTCCTCTCTTGTTACGTTGAACACGCCTTTGGCAAAACGTTGCCGCATTTCTATTATGGTTTTGAAGTTCATGTCCTACGCCCGTCTTTGTATTCTGATATGTAAGTACTTTTTTCTACCTTATTTTACCATCTTAAAAAAGGTGCTTACATCTTAGAATTCCAAGATAGGTGTCAAACGAAGTAAAAATGCGGTAACGTCTTGGCGAAGGAGAATTCACATAGTTTAGGAGAGGAGTGATGTTAGGGAGCAGACATGTTCCCAACTCATGTGTGTGTGTGTGTGTGTTTTTTTTTTTTCTATGGCGTTTCAATGTGGTTTTTGTAAGTATTTATTCGTTGTTTCATAGTTAAACTCACTGTGTACTACTGCATACCTTAATAATCGTGCATACTAACTCTACTAGTTTGTAAAAAAAAATATCCAGATACAAGAATAATGCCGACGAATTAATACATGAATTTATAGTCGTCATTATAGAGAATTTTAGAAAAAAAAAAATCATGCAAGCAAGGGAATTTATATGGACATTCTATATAGCTTTCTGATTCAAATTATATAAATTACCCAAAAATAAAAGTTCTGCTCAAGCCGTCATCTTGAAAAATGGCTTAAGCCCGAACAGTTTCGAAGCAAGTCACAGAATTGGGTTTAAACGGATATAGCAAGCACATTAATGAATCGATTGGTACAAATTATACCTCTTTAGATTCACAATAAAATAGGTTTTCATATGTTGTATAGCAGTTGCCTAAATGGCGGGGATCTTTTTAGATTTATAGCTTAAATTTTACTTTTTCGACTTATTTCGACTAGCGTGGCAACACTGCATGAAATATAATCCGCGAAAATTGTAAAAGTACACTAATACATAATAAAGATAATCTGTAAGATACACATTGATCCAAGGAAAACAAAAGGAGTTATAAGATGCTGCTTTTTTTTTTATTTGAACTGCATACATAACTATACATAATGAGACACAGCTGAATCTGATGCAGACAGTCTGATTGCCTCAGTAGCCATAGGATAAAGCAAGCACAGGATCGAATGTCATTGTGGTTGGTCAGGATATGGACCTGCTTGTTCTCATTGTAAAGTGTGTCTGTCTGGCAAAATATATTTCTTCAGACCAGCTTCAAAGTGTGGAAAAGAGACATTGTTCAGCATCCAAGAACTAGGTGACCTCTGTGGTGTTCTTTTTGCTCAGGCTGTGATACCACTTCAGGCCTGTATAATCAAGGCAAAATGAAAGCTCTAAACATTCTTCAGAAAGATTCTAAAGTTCGGTCGACTCAGTATGTCTTCGGCTTCGAAAGAGGAAATCGCTTCAGCTGGTGAACAATTTCTACTTCACTTGTACGGTTGCAAGAAGAGCGGAAACCTCGATTACTTTAGGCATTATAGATGCAGTAATTGAATAGCCAAACAACAAGTACATCGAGCTTTTGATCTTGCTGTGCTTTCTCCGACTAATGATGCGGCTTCACAACACTCATTCAGAGTCTATTTTCAAGTGCAACACTGAATGGGAAATAGGCTGGACCCGTGATTATGGGGATGGATGACCAAGAATAAATTACTAGTTCCCGTTATTTCTTTAAAACAGCCAGCATTCCCCGAACTGTTGAAACTACTCCTATGCATGTAAAACATTACGCTCTAACAAATATTGTGAATGTATTACCTCTGGACTGAGCTATTCGTCAGTGTGTGCCACATGCCAAGGATTATCTTGTGACAATCCTACAGAAGTCTTTGATGATGATATGAAGACAATGTTAATGAGAGTCTCTACAAAATCAGTGGGCTAACCTATGATATGAACTATTCCGTGTGGTCATAGCTTGACATTTTGTACAAAGCAGACTGGTTATATAAAAATCAGTACTACAAATTTACCTACTTGTTGTTTCTAAGTTTTCGTGTAAGAAATGAAGAAAGCGGTATTATAAAATCTTCCAGACTTATCAGAAAAAGTCTTGATCGACATTTCTTATATTACGGTGACAGTTCGACCAGTTTGATCCCGCTAATTATTGCTGGACTGACATGACACTTTCAAATTGTATTTAATATCTATCAGTGTGTATTTATTAACATTGTATCTTCTTTCCATGCAGTGTTGCCGTTCTATTGCCAGTAATTTGCAGAGGGAATTTTTTGAGTGACATTTTCGAAAATTCCCTCCATTACTTCCCTATATTAAACACTATAAACAGCACACGCACACCAATGAAATGCCTGTTTTATTGTGATTCGAAGAAGGTATAACACATACTTCAGCTGCAAGTAGAATAATGAAAGCACTCTGTGAAACGCTATTGTGCAGTTCATGTATGCAGTTACGTATGCAAACGCTTATGTATGCAGTTCAAATAAAAAATAAAAGCACTATCTTATAATTCCTTTTGTTTTTCTTGGATCAATGTGTATCTTATAGATTATATTATGTATTAGTGTACTTTTACAATTTTTGCGGATTAGATTTCATGCAGTGTTGCCACGTTAGAGCCGAAAAAAGGAATTTAAGCGATAAATCTGAAAAAAATCCCACCATTTATTCCCCAAACTAGGGACTACAGGCAACTGCTATACAACATATGAAAGCCTATTTTATTGTGAATCCAAAGAGGTGTAATTTGTACCAATCGACTCGTTAAAGCGTGCTTGCTTTATCCGTTTAAATCCAATCTTGTGACTTGCTTCGAAATTGTTCGGGCTTAAGCCATTTTCCAAGATGGCAACTTGAGCAGAACTTTTATTTTTGGGTAATTTGAATCAGAAAGCTATATAGAATGTCCATACAAATTCCCTTGCTTGTATGATTTTTTTTTCTACACCCCCATTTTGAGCCTACGATGACTGGACTATTAATCTTTATCGTAATTTATGGTGTCAGAATCGAAAACCGATATCGCATAAACGATTTCATTGATTATTATAACCAAGGGCAACCATCCTCACTGAGGTTTTTCTGCAGTCATAGCAGGCTAATGTCATGATAGTACGTTCATACTTGGCTTTACCCGACTCCTTTCCCACATTTTCTATCCCTACTCTACGTCGACCTGAACCGAAGATATGTGAAGCCCATAACAATTCAATTCAATTCAGTTGGCTGTTATAGTTTTCAGTTGGTGTAAAATGTTCATTTTTCTTAACATCCAGTAACTCCTAGGCCAACAGTAACCTCACTTTCATTATACTAGTTTCAAAATAGCAGTGTAGACTGTCTTTCTTTTGGTGTTTTTAGACACAGCTGTACTTTTCCTTCAGCTAAAAATCGAACAACCTAATCTGATTTTTGTAGCTCTCTTTCATTAATACTATTTGGAGCTCCCCTGATTGTCGGAGCGGATAGATTAGACGCTTGCTTTCTGTGCGCGTGGTCTCTGATTCAAACTTAGTGAAGGTCCATTGAACGGAGTGATTCGGGGCCGTCTTTAGAAACTCAAAAAACTCCTTCAGGATATTAATCACTGTCAAGAATAAAATTTGGAATAAGGTAAACGTACCAGTAATGGACACTTGAAGAGAAAAGTCGTAAAATACGATTTTCCTAAGGGCGGTAATCATTTGACCTCCATGGGAAAATTTACTATAGTGTGTTCTGATGCCACTGAATATTATTCGCTCGTCATTGGTTCCATCTGATATTTCTGACATGATGCTGAAATTAGGTCCATGGTTGCTTCTACTCTTCCATGCATTCTGTTAAGCAAGTGATTAAGGTGAGAGCTTCCGTTTTTTATTCATCAAATTACAATAAAGATTACTTTTGTTGTCCTGCACTTTTATCCATTACGAAATGTCTTGGTTTCGATTAATTAAATGACCAAACCAATTATAACTTGGATCTGTTATGCAAAGCAGGGGGTGTCCATTACCGGCATGCCAAAGTCAGTTTTTGTTCAGTTATGGACACGCACTATTGAGTACTAGATTGAAATCAAAATCCTTGATTGATTGAGTTGTCTTAAGCGAGCTGGTGAGCTTCTAAGGACGAGACTTACAGTTTTGGTAAAGTGGGCTCCGAACCACTCCATTCAATAACTCTTAGGGAAATTGAACTCATGAACACGCGCGCAGAAAATGAACTTGCTAAATTCTCCGCAACTCCCGAGGGCAAGATCATAATCCTGTTAGTTGTTGTATTTCAACCTGGGAAAGATTATTTACACTTCATGACCATAAGTTTGTCAGGAAATTTTTTTGTTTCATTTTTTTCAATGATGGATGCGGGGATGCCCATTAATGAAATTATTTATTTTGATATTGGACACTATTGATGACAAGTCAGAATTTGCATTTTTATGGTCACAAGGAATCTATGGCTCAGACCGGGATAGGGCAGGGGAAATGAGTCGGACAGGTCTAAGTTGAAGGTGGCATTAGGGCATTTGCCTGTTATAACTGAAGTAAGAAAACTTTAAAACCTCAGTAAGGATGGTCGAGAGCTGTTTTCGAACCCAGGACCTTCGAAATGATCACTCAGTGGAATTCCATGAAACAATCAGATAATCGAAGAACAGCATTAAATATATAATGGTGCTTACTACTTATGTTCGAAACATCAGCAACGATTATTTAAATAAATAATTTTCAGTTATACAGTATGTCCGTTACTGGAACATCCAGGTTTTTCCGTGTCCATCACTGGTACAAAAACAATGCTAGACAAAAAAGCGTGATTTCCTCTCAGATAGTGTATGTTGATGAAAGTAATGGGTAAAAATCACTAGAAGAAAGCACGGAGAACTTGTAACATTCTCATTGGATAAATACATTTAAGGATAATCTAAAGCAACGATCTCCAACAAAAGATGGCAGCACTATCTCCGTATATGTCTAATGTACTTTCACTGTTACACGAAATATTCCTATAAATTCCAAGTCTAGAGAGTTCAAACTTTCAGGGAAGAAAGTTCATAACCAATTCAAGAGCATGATCGATGTCGATTTTTAATTTTATTTTTTGTTTATTGTGGAAAGAGCTTCATTGCTATAGGTTTAGATATTCACAACAACAATGATGCGATTTGAACAATGAAGTAAAACGAAAATAAAAAATCGGTATCGATCATGCTCTTGAGTTGGTTATGAACTTTCTTCCCTGAAAGTTTGAACTCTCTAGGCTTGAATTTATAGGAGCAGCAAGAAAATTTCGTGCAACGATAAGAATACATTAGACATATACGGAGATAGTGCTACCATATTTTGTTGGAGATCATTGCTTTATATTATCCTTAAACTGTAATTGAACGGTGAAAAGTGTTCTTAAAGTGTCCATTACTGGTGTGTTTATATTATGACATCTTTTGACCAATCTCTTCTCTCGGTTGGTTTCGTTGCAATACGAGTCAGAGGCTGTCTGTACATACTATATAGCATTTATATTCTGTAAATATGACGTCTTCCTCATCATCATTTTGTACGTGCGTTGTTAGTGGCACATACAGAATATTTTGGATATACCGTAACCAAGCATTTGCAAAGTATCATGGGTAATAAGTTGAACGATTTTTACTGCACTTCTCTGGAGCCACCTTCATTTAGTGACCTTCTACAATACGTAACAATATTATATTCTGGTTTTAAGCTACAGAGAGAGGAGGAATAGCACCAGTCCACATGTTGTGATCGTATCAGAAGATAAAATGCTTCAAATGCCAGGTGAAAGAGCTTACAAGTAAATTTGACTCCCTACGACCGCGAACTTCATTAAAATTTCCTTCAGTGACGTGGTTTGAATCGACTCCAGTTTCAATAACAACTAATTGAACTGATTGTTATTCAAAATGTCACTTGTCGGACTAGTGTTTAGTATTAAGCTTAAACAAACCCAACCCCCGTAGTCCAGGCGGTAACGTCGCGAACTTCCGATGGTCAGTGAGTACGCACTTTAGCTCGAAACCCACGGCTGACCATCATGACAGTGGTTTACCAGGATTTCTTTGTTTCACTAGTCGAATTCCGGGATAGTACCTGAAGACCCAGGCCGCTCCCTCCACATTCTTTCCCCTACCCTATTCCGGCCTGAGGTGGCTGAAGGCCTTAAATACAAATTAAGCTAATAATGATGAGATCAATTTCTGTTTATATAGCTTTATTCGTAGAATCGCAGTTCATGTCTACTAGTGTAGAAATGTACTGCACGATGTGCGAAATACAAACATGCTGTAACAAAAGAATTGGGTGTTAATTCCTTTGTGCAGAGACGTCTGGTAACGCAAAGGTAGGGTACTCGCCCTGAAAGCGAGCGAGATACCCGTCTTTCTAATTTAATTCAGAAACCTTTTTTCTTTCTGTGCTGCTTTCAGCCAGACAGTCTCTGTATGGGCGTAACTTCATTATATATCTGAAGTTACCATGACAGTTTTGAGGCATTTTATTATATACTAGTTTCTCATACAAATATATCTGCCAGATCCCAAATTCTAAAGATGGTTTAATCCTTGGTTGTATTAAAGTTCCGTTATTGATTTAATGACATGCTGAACTTTTTACTTGTAGGTGAAATGCATGGAACTCTACACCGCGAAGTGTGGGACCGCTTTGGAGGCCAGCTGCAGCCTGGATCAGTTCTAGTTCTTCGACATGTCGGAGTGCTAAGCGTAGGTGTATCGCTTAAACGCCATTACTTGAATATAACAAATAACAATATTACTACAATCTATACACCTGTGAAAGATAGTGTGCGAACCACCAGAATTCGGAGTATCACAAAAGAGGAGATTCTTAAAGACATACAAGAGTCCGAAAATATGTCTGACTCCCATACAAATAGTCCACAACGTTTTGTGCTGCCTAGTACTCATGCGACGAAAAGTCCACAAAGTTTTGTGCTTCCTAGGAGTAGCGTCGTGAAAAACGAAACATTATCTGTACGTGCAGCTAATTTTCAAAAAGAAAATTCTGTTCCTTTGACCAGTAGTCCACTCGGACGAGGAAATCCAGTCGGTTCTATGAATAGTCCCTTGTCAGTGAATAATTGCACTGTCCCAAAGATTAAAACCAATCAACAGTCATTTAAAAACTGTACGTCCAATAGACATGCTTTTCCAAGTCCAAAACTGGCCCAGTCACCAATCAGTACGCCTATTCCTAGCCCAAGTACGTCTCAAGGGAAAGCAGTATTCCAGCCTAAGAAAAAGGCTCAGGGATTTAAGTCAAGTGATTCTTTATCTGATGCTAATACTGGAATAAATAGTGTATCGATGCTTAGCTGTAGTTCGAAAGGACTGCATTCAAGAACTGAATCAGGTTCTCGTGTGGTTACGACTTTGCAAATAAATGCATCTGTCGAGAAGCAACGAAGTGCGACGACTTCACCGGTAGTTTCCACGGCTTCTACCTTTCGAGGTACGAATCATTTACAGACTGCTCCTGTTCATGATGGTTCGAAGGCGAATGACACAAATAGTACAGATTTAACTTCCAGTCGCGCAGAAAATGACGATTTGGTGAAAAGTTTGTTAGAAGGAATTGACACGAATAGTTTTCTTGATGATGAGTTCTAAGGAAGAGTGCAAGTGCGCACAATGTATATGGTGTGATATAATGGCATATTTTTGTACGGAATAAAGTTCTGTTATATGAGTGTGTCGCATTGTTTCTTTCATGGCATTGGAATTTGACTTGTACTTAGGAATTGGAAGGTGAATCTTTTACATATATGGAAAGAACTGAACACATGATATAATTGCCAGTTATAGTTACGGTTTCTTACTAGTCTAATATTTTCCAAATTGAACTGAAAAGATGTATAAACGTAATTCAAAAGTGACAGCCTAATGGGGATTATGATAATTGTTCGAGAAAGTTGTGGCGAATTGTTCATTGAAGAAGTCCATGGTGAGAAGGCATAAGCAGATGTGTCGAATTTTTAAATTTACATGAGGAGGAATTGATATATGAAATATCCAGAAAATATCCCATTTAATTTTGCAAATCAAATGACATATGTGCAAGGCTGTTAACCATACATTATATGAAATTGGTCGATGTTACAGTTATAGACAAACCCGTAAGAGGAACCAACTCGATTTGGCCAAAAGTCTACGTATTTGCTGATGTCTTCCAACCATGGGAATAGAAAAGGTCGCTACTTTTGAAAAAACCCTTCGTATAAATATGTATAAAAATACCTAGTGTGGAGTGAGGAAGTATTTATTTTGTGTTATATGCGGTTACGAATAGGCTTATGAGGTTGCACATACATATAAAAAAAACAGTTGGTACAGGGAAAAAAAGTACGTGAAATCGTACTTTCTTTCTCAGTGGTAGAGCGTTGTCTTAGTATTCGGGGGTCCTGGGATCAATCCCAGCGGCCGATCATCCTGACTCAGGTTTTTCCTCAGTCACACCAGGCAAATGCCGTGATGGTATATGCAAAATAGGCTCTGGCCGTCTACCTTCAAACATCCTCTCCTCCACCCTATCGCCTCAGATGCCTAAAGGCCTTAAAATAAAATTCGTAGTCCCTTTACTTTTTGCGTTACCGAACTCATACGATTGCGGTATGTTTGGTCAATACTACTACTACTATTTATGTCTGTGTATACAAGGTGGTAATGTAATGCATGAACACACTTCGAGAGATAATAGTACAGCTGTGGACAAAAGTATTATCGCATGTCTTTGAAGAATATGTTCCAAATTCGTAAAGATGTACCTTCCGTGTGACATCTACTAACGAAAATTAACATTAGGATTAACAGTTCCCATTGCGTTACAAAAATATGTCACTCTCCAAGATAAAACGAGGGAACTATACGATTTTCGGACTTAGAAATTTTTATCGACGAAAATAAAAAATATTTTTGCGAATATCACCCTTGTTTAGCTACATACGGAGGACAATGATGTCCTCACAGTTCATGTGATTGATTGTGCATACGTCTGTAAGTCAACAAATTTATACGCTTTTTCAGTATACAGTATTTATTTTTGAAATAAGATTCAGTTATAGACATGCGACAAAACTTTTGTCCACAGCTATACATAAAAAAAAAAGTTTAAGCAGTGAAAAATCCGCCGCTTTTCGGAGCTACAGGTTGCCGAAAGCGTGGGATAATGAACTTCAGTGTTTAATATTTCCAATACTCTTAAAATATTGGTAGAGTTGATGAGCCACGTTATATTTAAAATGCATATTCCAAAATGTGCAAGGGATTCTTCAAAGGAAGTAGGCGATTTTCAGTTCTATGAAGTAGAAGTAGGTCGAAATTTATACGAATAAGACAATGACAAGTGGGCAATTACACTTCCTCTCATTAATAACAATCAAACAAAGCGTTCTATGTGTATGTATAATTCTTACTCAGGATTCTTATGCAACCACACATTTAAAAAAATAGTTCGGAGAATTTCTGGGAATCTTCATTCTTGAGACGTACTACAGCAGCAGATTTATTGGTCTTTTTGAAAGTGCTAGTTTTTACACACGTAAACCTTTCCTAGTTGCTTGAAATGCACGATTTTGCCTCAAAGTACAGCTTTACTTGATTTTTGATAGTGGACGGGTAGGGGAGGAATACGTGACAAAAATTTCTATTAATTGAAAATTTGTTTCGTTTACTTGTTACATTTTTTTTTTTTTTTTTTTTTTTTTTTTTGTTCCTGTTCAGTTTTGTACGAAAACAGCTCGATTTTTGTGTCGAAGTCACGTACTCCCCCCAAGCAATAGGTAAGAGAAATAACCTTTGCTCCTTACAGCCATCAAACTTTAACCTTCAAAGGAGGCTTTAGCTAGCTTGTTTCCTTGAACCCTCTGGCGCCGGAGAAATATGACAGTGACTTATCCTATGTTTGATGGTTGGCTATGTCTAAGGTATACGTTGAAGGGTTTTTGTAGGTGTACGATAATTGCCAGTGTTGTAACCTTACGAAGTTTTCTAAAAATTTCCGTTTCCCTCTCAAATTTTTCCGTTCCTCCGCCCCCCCCCCCCCCTCTATATACTGGGCACGACGACCATAAGTGTTATCTTGTTGGAAAGTGCAATCCATGGGCTTTCCAGCGAGGTATCCATCATGACGATACGGTAATTGAACCATGACACAAGCAATTAAAAATGCTGGAGAGCGTCTGACGGTTAAAGCAGCTAAAAATGAGAACAAAAAACATCTTGAACTTTCTAGAAGATAAATGGCCCGAAACTAGCTTAAAAAAAACATTGCTTGCACTTGAACATTTTTTAATTCGCTTTAACTGAACAGAAAAAGGTACATTCCTTGTTTCCAGATTTACCAAATAGCGATATTGCAATCAATAAATTCGTTAAGAATGAAACTGGTTAAAGCTACAAAAATCTCACATGCTCATCTAAAAGATATGGAAAACTAACTTGGTGAAAGGAATGTCAACTTCACATATGAAATTTGTAATTCTATTAGAGTAGATAAGACTTCCTCCATAGAAATATCTATTTTCAGATAGAAATGCTTGAAACGTTTGCAGACATTTAGCACCAAAATGTTTGAAATAGGGATGTGTAGTTCGCGAACGAACTGGTCTTTTTACTGACCAGTTCGAACTAGTTCAGAGGATTGACTGATAGTAGTTCGCAAGCGAACTAAATGCGTGCGCATACGAGAGGGAGTTTTACTTACGAAAAGGATGATTACGCACTTCACCCCCTCCCAGGTCGTAGACAAATCGCGGGAAATCCAAGTTCAACCGCATCCGCTTTTGTGATGTTTCTCAATCAGACGTTTTACTCCATTTAAAGTGATCGTAGTTTCTTTCTCTCTCTCTCTCGCGCGCGCGCTCTGACGAAGACGGATGAACTAGTTCACTTCGAAGCTATCAGTCCAGGCCTCCAGGGCAGAATTAAAAGAAAGAAAAAGACAGTAACTGAGGCAATGTTAGGGTGTGTCAGAATGTCACTGTTTTCGTTCTGTTTCAAAATTTATCTCCATGACGGGACACAATACCAAAGATGTAATCCGTTATATACAAAATATTCGTAGACGATTGCTATAATTGTTTTCCTTCGAGGCGTTCAAATTAAATGCAAATTATACCTTCAAAAACAGTATGTAAATTATTTATTTAAAATAAAATTAGTAGATAGGTCTACATTCTCAATTCACCAAACGAATGACGAAATTGTGCTTTTAATGTGCATCATCGCTTTCCCCTCAAAATGGCCTGTAGCCCCACTCCTATCGCTATAATCCTTTGTGGCATTAAGGTATAAATGAAATTTTCAATAAAAGGTATTCCGAACTCTCTCACTAGTTAATTTATGTGAGAAATGGCTCGCAGCGGAGGACCTAAGAAAACATCTCGTAGTAATTTTAAAAACGTACAAAACGTGACTCAATTTTACATTTAGACTATAAATATCGTGACAAATAGATTCTGAATTTATTTATGGACCTTTGACACTTTTGGTTCAGACCGGGATAGGGTTGTGTAGAGGATGGGGAAGGTATCGGCAGGGTCTTACTGAAGGTTCCATACCTGCATTCGCTTGGTGAAACTGACGGAAACCCCGGAGAACATGAGGTTACCCTTTTGCGTGCACTAGTTAATAAAGACTGCGCTATTTTCATTGCATTATGTCCTGACTTTATTACAAAATGCATGATGATGATCTCTTCCTAGTGCATGCCTAATATTTCTATTTGAATTCCTTATCTTTTAACTGTACTCTGCATGAAAAATGTGCTCAAAATTATTTTCTTCGGAGTTGTCTATTTAATGAATAGAGTAGACTAAACGGGGAGACGCTATCTTGCTATTAATAAAATTTATATTTTTGTGTTCACTCCAGCAAAGATCATAACAATTCATGGAATAAAACAAAAAAAAAAACATTGGAAAGGGAATTCTTAATATTCCCTTTTCAATGACAGAAATCTAACGGACAACAGCTCAACTGTTGCCTCAAGGGAGAAAGACACCATATCTCTCCTTAGTTACTGTGTGCAGTTCCTCTGTTTCATTTCCGCGAATAACCATCTCCATCCCCCTACTATAGAACTGCTGTGTGTCTGGGAGGCAGGGATTTTAACATGGACACAAACGGGGACATCTGTTTACCTTTTTTTTTTTTACTCCTACTGTTATGGCAGTTTCCAAACGGAAAGCATTTTCATGCGCAGCGAATGACATACAAGTATTGAATGTGCTTACACATCAAAGAACTCTTCAAGAGCAAAGCGCTTGCCTTTTTGAAACCACTTTATTTACCGAAATAGTTCGCGACCTAGAATGGTGGGTGCATCAATGCACCTCTTTCGTGGCCCTCGTGCTGCTTTGAAGGGAGTGCGCAGAGAGGGAGGGAGGTATTGTAACAACACTTCCGCCGGGGAACCTTCCCTTCTAGTTTACCGTTATTTGAATTAAAGCTGTAGCTCGCGAACTAGAAACAAGCACGACGCATCTTGAAGGCTACCACGTGATCAGAAAGGCCCTTCTGCTGCTATAGGGAGACCATCTCGGTCGCGAACTATTGAACTAAACGAACTGGTCTTTTGAAATGTTCTTTACAACGAACTGAACTGCTCATCCCTAGTTTGAAAATATCAGAAAAATTTCAATTACCAAAAGTTTTTTTTTTTTTTTTGTGATTCCGATGTTATATATAGAAACTCACAAATTGCACTTCCTTAAAGCGTTTGTTGAAAATAAGTGAATTTCTAGAATATTCGCTGACAATTCGTAGAAAGACAATTTAAATCGTTTTGTTCAGATCCAACTTTTATTGAAAAAGTGAAAGAATACTCCAGGGAAACCTTGATGAACATGTACCGGAGCTACTACTGCATCTCATGAATCAGGGCGAATGTCATTGCTTAAAAACGTTTTGTACTTTCGCATTGAAATGCTGCTACGGAACGAGGATTTTCAGGTAACAAAGAGTGCAGTATTCGAAGTGAATCTACAGACAAGTATCGTACCAACTATCACATGATATCTTGTAATTAAAGTAAAGAACGAAACAGACAATCCGGGTGGTTTGAAGAAGATATCCCCTTTCCTAATTCAAAGACAACTTACTCATGTTGCAGGTGAGCTACATAATGTTAAAAAGCTTCGGAATGGCACCTTATTAGTGGAGACTTCTACTGACAAGCAGACAAATAATCTGAAGATGACCTCAATTGGAACTCTTGAAGTTGTAGTTGAGCCACACCGCCAACTGAATTTTACACAGGGCGTAATAACTTGTTGGGATCTTCAAGATGTTCCTGAAGAGGAGATTAAAAGAGAACTCGCCAGTCAAGGCGTAGTGCATGTTAAACGCATCAACAGCAGAAAGACTGGCCAATTACAACCGACAGGATCATTAATTTTGACATTTGCCATGCCTCAGCTTCCTAAGGACGTGAAGGCAGCTTTCTATTGCTTGCCTGTCCGTCCTTATATACCAAGTCCGCTCCGCTGTTTTAAATGTCAACATTATGGACACACCAGCACGTCATGTAACGTGACCTCTGCTGTATGTGCAATTTGCGGAACCAGTAGCCATGGTGCGGATCCTTGTAAGTCACTGAAACCTCAGTGTGTTAATTGCAAGGGTGAGCACACGGCCTGGTCGCGTGACTGTCCTATTTTTAAGGAGGAAAAACGCATTAGAGAGCTGATGGTATTAGAGAAGATATCTGCTGGTGATGCTAAACGTCGATTAAGAGAGTCTCAGCGCACCCTTCCCTCTGGTGCGTTTTCACATGTTGTAGCCAAAATAGCAGTTAAAACTGTCTCGGTTGGTACCCAGACAGTTAATGTCTCAACACAAACAGAGTCTGATGTGCGTGTAGATCCTCCGAAGCCTTCCAAAGGATCAGAGACTTCTGGCAATACGCCGACACAGAGTCAGGGACAAAAACCACCTGTGCAGAGTTCTAGAGCTCCACGGGTTAAGCCTACTTTTAGTCCCTATAAAGTCTCCAAATTAGCTCGAACTTCACCTCTCGCTACGAGCATTAAGACTTTGACTAACGTTTTGGCTGCACAATTAGCTGAGGACGAGTCTGCACATAGTATCCATCAGCCAAGTTCATCTTTGTCCTCCGACATGGTTGAGGACCCCCTGATGGATATGGATTTTAATCTCGTGGGAAGGAAAGGGAAACCGAGATATAAACTTAAACGGTAATATTTTAACTAGTTTTTGCAGTGATTTTTATGATTTCCGTTTATTTTATCTGATTATGTTTCTTAGCTGTTAAGTTTTATGGTCTATTTTTGTTTTATCTTGCGCGGGCCCATTTACGGGCATCCTCGTCATACTGGCCATTTACACCAGTAGGTTGAGTGTGAAGACCTTTTATATCTTCTTTTTATATTATTTTAATTAACAGCTAAATTTTAATATGACCAAGATAAGGGGCTTCCCCCGTATCGGGACGGGCGTAAGCCATAGTGCTGTTACCGCCCATAAAATTAATTTTATCTTTATCTTATCGAAGTGAATCTCAAGATTTGCTCGAAGATGGGTTAACATTCTAAAAATGTGTGCTGAATAAACTCGGTTGGGGGAGGAGCTAGAACAAAGGATGCCATTTCACCAAGTACTACATTATAGTCAGGTAAATCAAAAGGGGTTGTACAATACTATATACATGAGGTAACTTCCAGCAAAATTATTGTACTCAATATTTCATACAGGCACAACCTGTTAGCAACTTTTTGAACAAATGGTGGTAAGTTGTACTACTGCAAAACTTGCCCAACAATCTAGTCGTTTTAAAAATGTTCAAACGCTAGTAAACTGCTTAGGACATTATTAATAGAACATCTGCGTCGTAAGGGAAGCGAGTACTGTCTTAAAATTATGGAGTTGTTAGTACCCAAACTACCTGATAGGCATAGCCCATGCATGAAATAGGAATGAGGTTATTGTATAAACCTCTCATATAAACTGTACCAAATTGAAATGGTAACGGGAACTATTAACATACTTCTCTCACTCAATACAACGTTCTTACGAGTATTTGAGTTTTGTTCTCACATTTTTCAACCACGGAAATATTACGTTAATTGACCTTATCTTAAACCACGCTGGTTATCACATATTCCATTCGATTTTCCACAAGCAAATTTGTATCGTGCATCCCTATTTGTGCTGTACTATTTCTTCTTTACGTTTTTCGTATAATACACTTTTCTGAAACTTTTTAATACAGGGTGTCCGAAAAGTCCTGTCTCGTCAACTTTGAACTGTGATAGGAGGGGAAAGAAACAAGGCAGCTGAACGTGGGTTGTACACAATTAGTGTCATCCTTGGAGATATTTTTTCGAGGAATTCCAATATGCTACATATCTAATGTCGCAAATCAAAGAGGGAAGAATCTCTACAGGTGGAAAAAAAATTGACGAGAACACTCATTTTGCCTCAGAACTTCTTTAAATGTTGTGATGTGAGTACTTTTTCTGTTTTTTTAGTTCAGCGCATGTTAAACTATCGAGCCAGGCCGATATGTGATGTTTGCAATATGTAGGGAGATAGTTAATCAACTTTTTATGACGTCAGCACCATCTGATATACGATGCGTATCTACACAAAATAAAAGTTTTTTTTTTTTTTTAATTTGTACCCGTATTCGCAATCTATTCTCCATGAACAAAACCATTTATAAAAAAATATACAGTGTGTCGCTAAACATTTCGAACTGTGTGCATCCAACTTCTCCCATACAAACATACTCCTCCTTTACTTGCAGATCCACCATTACCTACTCCCACAACCCCCACCTAGGAATATACGTACAATCTTAACTCACGACCGAATCCTCAGAAATACCAGACAGTCGGGACAATTCCAATACTCCATCCGTAGTTAACGAATCCAATCACACCTTTTGAATCCAGGACCTACTTTTTCCCTGTCAAAGCCTTACCATCTTTTTGTACTCCTACAATATATCCTTTCTTTTCTCAGCAGATTAACATGGCGGTCAAAAGTCCTGTCACGTTTTTCAAGCTTCATACCAGCCTCGAACGTTTCCTCTCTCCCTCAATGCGGTTTCACACCCCTTCGTAGCATCCACCAATCTGAACGTTACGTCTCGGCCAATACCAAAATTCCTACAGCAGACCACAAACCAACCCAACCTCTAACCAGCATGAAGTCCTTGTAGCACGGCATGAGAGCCAAGGCATAAGGATTCTCCCGGCTGACTATATCCGGGAGGCTAAACGACATCTCTCTTAACACAGGCATCTACGAACCCACCACTAAAGACCTAACCTACCACCACTAACACACAATCTCCCGAGTTTATCAACGTTAACAATACTCGTGAGGGCATGTCTGAGAAATCTGTAAAATAGCTAATACCAGACAATCCACGCAAACCTACTTTCTACCTATCACGGAAGATCCACAAAGCGGGTAAACTCAGGGAGAGCCATCGAAGCCTGCCGTAATTCCACCACTGAACGTATTTTCGCCTTTGTTGGCTCCTTCCTTCAGCCATATGTTTGAGCACTGCCTGCCTTCATACATGACACAAACCTTCCTTCCAGAAGACGGCAGAGCTGAAATTTTGGCAGGTGGACGAGTTGATTGCAAAGAGTGGGCGTGTGAAGATATGACAGTTCGTCTCTAACGACTGACGAAATCCTGTTTCAAAACTGCCCGAGACAAAGATGCGAAAAAGGACTTCGTTTCAAACCTCCGCATAATTCCACTGCGCGTTGACTGGAGCGTGGCAACGAAACACGTTGATATAAAGATGTGTGTGTGTGGAGACTAGTGAAGAAGCTATCTTGAACTATCAAGTGGTTAGTGTCACAGAAGAGACTTACTTCCTCGAGAACTACTGATATAATGCAATAATTCACCGTAAATTAACTGTAGTCGAAGAAAAAAGAATGTTGTACAAGAGGAGGAGGAAACGATGTTGAATTACATTCGAAAATGATAAAGAATCAGTTTTTAATTTTTAAGACCTTTAGGCAACTTTAGCTCAGGCCAAATGGGGGGAATGAAGAAAGTGGGAGAGCCCCGAGAACACTTTCACACACACTGTTTGTGCACTACAAAGCTCACATAGCACGAACCGGGATCGAGCCAAGGATCCCATGTACTAAGGGTGAGCCACCGAGGTCCCGAACCAGTTTCTAAGAAAGCGAAACCAAAGCTACACGTAATTGAAGGCCCAGGGAGAAGTGCTGGACTATGGCAGCAAAAATAACTAATTCACACGTTGTGGCGTTGGCAGCGCGACCATAGTTCTGATGGCGGCAGCCTGCGACTTTCCGAACCACCAGAGGCATATTTACTTCTGACAATTTTGTATCAAATGTGAATACCGAAGTAGAAAACGCACACTGACACGGGAAACTTCATAAATGAAATTGAATCAAGAACTACAATATGGAACATGACCGTTGAAGAATATCCAAACAGAATTGAAGAAGAGATGCTGGGAGAAGCTGCCGAAATTTTCTAGAAATAAAGAAATAGTTTTTTTTTTTAATGTCATATTTGTGTACATTAAGAAGTTTGTCTCCACAACGTGCAATGTACACAACGGAGAGGAATTTAACATTATACAGCAGAACCGTGGGTACCCGAACCAGTCGAGGTCGGAATATCGGTAAAGATGGATTGTACAGTATTCTGATACAATTTGGAATTCCGAGAAGAAAAAAAAAAAAAAAGTTTAAGTAGTGAGGATGTCTCTCAGCGACCCCATAAGCAGAGTACGGATAAGTAATAATATGTCAGATAGTTTCCAGATTCGCAATGGAGTGAAACAAGGCAATGCCTTGTTCCCATTACTTTTTAACTTTGCGTTAGAAAATAAAAAGGGGCTAACATTGAATGGCTTGAATCAACTGTTCGTATACGCGGATGATGTAGATTTAATAGGGGACGATATAGATACACTACAAAGGAACACCGATGTCTTAGTAGAAGCGTGCAATGAGATAGGTCTACAGATAAACACAGAGAAAACAAAATACATAATCCGAAACACAGGGAATAATGAAAATAGGTACATAACAGTTAAGAATGAGAACAAAGAGTAAGTAAACAAATTTAAATACTTGCGAGCATATGTAACAAGCCAAAAGGAGGTCACAGAAGAAATAAAAAGTCGATTAGCATCGGGCATGTCTACTAAGTCCAGAAATTCTGTTTATATCAAGAAAGCCGAAATTGAAAATATACAGAACGATTCTTCTACCGGTAATACTTTACGGTTGCGAAAGTTGAAGTGCGACCCTAGCAGATGAACATAAATTACGAGTGTTTGAAAATAAGATTTTGAGAAAGATATACGGGACGAGATGACTGGGCAATGGAGGATACTGCATAATGAGGAACTTTACGACTCCACCGTTGTTGTAAGAATAAAAAAATCGCGATGACTAAGGTGGGCAGGCCATGTAGCTCGTATGGGGGAGAAACAAAGATTATATTCCATTGTGGTTGGTAAACCGAAGGGAAATAGACTTTTGGGAAGACCGAGACGACGTTGAGAGGATAATATTAGAAGGGATCTTCGAGGTGTTTGTGATGAAAACAGCCTTAATGTTACTCAGGATATAATCCTATGGAGAACGTTTCTTACTGCGGCGATTAAGTTGCGAGTTCCGTAAACCATAAAGTAAGTAACTGTCAGTTTTGTAATCTAGTAAACATTAAATTGATAGAATTTATAAGGGAACCAAGAAAGTTTTGTCGCTTTTTGTGGAGGTCTGTGTTCAATTGGCCCTCACACCGTGAGTTGAATGCGAATGGAGATCAGGCGAAGGTGAGTTGTTGGTGTGGGTATAGCCAACATACTACCTGGCTGTGGCAGTTCAGTTACACCGTGAACGTGCGGAAGGACAGAGTGAACATGTGACCTCCACAGAGCGTCATAAGATCGTGTATGCTGTACGAGTTCAAACTGGGGTCAAACGCAGCTGCAGCGGAGCGGAAGATATGCCAGGCCTTTGGTGAGGGTGTCGTGACTGCGGAGAGTGCAGCGGTGGTTTACCAAGTTTAAGGACGTTGACGAAACACTCGAAGACGCACCACGTGCAGGAAGACCAACACAGGTACCAAATGAAGATCTTCAGGCAGCAATTGAGGCGAACAGTGGCCAGACATGTGAGGAACTGGGACTACAATTCAGTGTGAGTGGAGAAACCATTCGGCAGCACCTCCATCAACTTGGGAAGCACTACAAGTTGGGTCGATGGGTTGCACATGATTTGACTCCGGACCAGAAGGCAAACGCGAGCAGACACCTGTGTTTCTTTGCTGTCTCGTCTGAGGAAGGAGCCATTTCTGGACAGGGTGTTGACATGTGATGAGAAGTGGGTCTTGTACGAAGCTCCACGGCGCCGTCATCATTGGTTAGCATCCCATGAACCGGTTCCAAAACAGCCGAAACCAACACTGCACCAGAAGAAGGTCCTCCTGTGTGTTTGTGGACTGCTCGCGGCATCGTGCATCGGGAACTGCTACCAGCTGGTCAGAGCATCAATGCAACTGTGTACTGTCAGCAGTTAGCAGTGTTCAAGAAAAACTCAAAACTCTGGAACCAGCACTTCTGAATCGCAAAGGGGTCCTCCTGTTATAGGACACCGCTAAGCCCCACGTGGCTAGGATGACCCGGGACACCATTCTACGCCTGGGATGGGAAACACTATTGGATCCGCCATACTCCCCGGACATTGCACCGTCCGATTTTCACCTGTTCCATTCCTTGGACAATCACCTTAGAGGACCAAATCCTTAGCAGAGGTGCAAAATGCACTTGATACCTTCTTCGTTTCACGGCCCACCAAGTTCTACCGCGATGGAGTCCATGGCCTTCCAGAACGTTGGCAGAAGGTCGTCGATGCTGATGGGGACTATTTTTGATCTTCCAGGTACGTCTTAGGTGACATATCGATGTTCGAAGGTGGTGGCTGAAAAAGCGACAAAACTTTCTTGCTTACCTTTATATTTACGTCCTTTAGACATCTCTGGCTCAGGTCGAGATAAAGGAGGGGATAGGAGTGGGAGCCATGAGCCAGCGCCTATGTTGAAGGGATCATCCCGGCATTTATCTAAAATAATCTTTGGCTTTGACTTAAAGAGTGTTTTGTATTTGTCTATCATTTGTTTCAGATCATGTGTCTATCATCTATATCAGTTTCTAGCCTAATTTATTCAATTTTAAAACATGAAAACGTTAGATGAGTTTTCACTGTGCCTGACTGTCTGTCCCTCTCCCGCTATTAATTTTTCTATCCAAGAACAGCAGGCTTCTTCCAACTCCATTTTCGAACCTGCTAATAAGACTGGTGGCGCGACCATGGTAGCTTCGTGTGAACGAAGGCTAAGCGTTCCATTTAACATGGAGTTTGACACATTTCTATGAATATCATAGTTGCATGCGGTTCCTTCGAAAAAAATGATTCAATGGCCTCTTCAACATATTTCGTGGCATTATGAAGGTACTTAAGTGAAGACCTTGCGACCTATTTTCTCTTTAGAAATAAGGATTATAATGGAAATTTCCATAAGGAAGTTGTTACGTCTGTTATTAAAACATCCTTTATTTCTAAGAAAAAATACGTCATGGAGCTTTTGCTTATTTACCTTTACCATTGTACCGGATGAATTCATTCCCACTTAAAGGGAAAATGTTAAACTTACCATGTTTATTCTCTTATTCTAGTCGATGTACAGTCACTTATTCATTGACTTAAAAAGTGTTTCTAAGATCAATTATCAGAACTATAAAATGGGGAACACATGGCGTTGAGATCAACCAAAGGAAAAACACAAAATCCCGAAAACTTTTATTATATGAACACTTCTCCTTTAGTTTTCGAAAATCACCAGCATAAAAACCCTAAACTAATTACAAGGTATACGAAACAAGAAATTGGAATGTGTTTTACCATTTCCTTTAAAGAAGCTGTAAATAAAAATTATGAAGAACAAAAAGAAATTGGGTGTAGGCTTTATTAAACAAATGTGTTATGACATTTTCCAAGACAGAGACCACAAATGTTATTTATTATATACTGTACAAACTTGTGCTGCAAAAGAATTACGTCTGCACTTGTCAATTAGCTGCACCAAATACACTTTTTTTTCCTCGTTATGATGAGAGCACTACACCCTGATAGCTTCCAGCAGACTCAATGTGCTTTGTTTTATGTTAAGAATTTTTCCTCTACTATGGTAATTTCCTGAGTTCTTTGACATATCCAAGGATATATTTTTTCTCATTTTTTAAACAAAATCAAGGCTACCAGTGATTAAGTACAACATTTATGTTTTCCTTCCTCAAAAGCCAAACGAGAAGACAAAGTTCCCATACTCTAAAGCCAAGGCGCTGCCTAGATCATTTTCTTTAAGCTAAAGTACTGTGTTTTCTCCTTTGGCTATTTTTGGATTAAATCTATGAACTACAGTCACAGTCACCTCATATTTATACAGTATGAAAGAAGTCAGGAAATACAATAACACAAAAAAATATGTAATGGAATGTCCAGAAATAGCACTATGAAGGTAGAGTATGCAAATTAATGATAGTTACTTTCTGAGCCAATTACAACAGACATTTTTTTTTTATTCTTAGTTTTATTTGTATGTATGATGAGAGATCTATGTCTAAATTTTTTCATTAGTAGGTTTAAAAATGTGATAATGTTGAGAGTGCGTTATATTATTATATCCAAGCCTATCCTAACAGAAAAAGAAAGCTTCCTATGAACACTAATATCCCACACCCTAACACACGATGTTGCCACTGTTATTCCATACGAGCCTGAAAGGAAAGGTTCGGATGGGAATTTTATACACTTCTTTTTTTTAGGTATTTCCAGTATGTGAGAAGCAAAACGTGCAAAGGAGTGTTCAATCCTGTTTTATCTTCTTCTTCAGTTCTTTCAATTCTTTTTAACACCAAACCAGCCTTCCTTCTCTTCGACACTAGTCAATGAATATTGCTATCAGGATAAGGGGAAGAAACAAAACGTTCACAAATAGTATCAATATGAATAGGTAATTGGTGATATGCATATGTATCTTTTTTTTTCTGTTCTTAAATCAGGTTACTGCCCAATGTCTCTCTCTCTCGCGCGCGCTCTCTCTCACTCTCTCTACATACACATAAACAAACAATGGGAATATTATTGTTCATCCTGATGAGCTGTCGAAAGGAACTTATTACAAAAATAAAAGCGACTTTTCCCTTTTTTTAAACAAAGCTAAATAAATATAGAAAAAAAAGCAATACTTGAACACATAGAAAGCCAGCTCACATTTATCAAGACACGTACAAAACATTGCCAGCTCATAAATTAAAAAGTCACTAGGACATATTCAAACCAATACAAAATATACAGCTGATTGACATCAACATTTACAAGATGGGATAATTATAACTAACTGTTCAGTTAACGGAAACAGAGATATGTCTCAATACAACAAACTGTAGAAGTACGACGCTGCCTTTTTTTTTTATACAGATATACTAAATAGTTCAATACAAAATTACTCCGCGAGATATCATGTCAAACAATTCACAAAAGGAGAAAAGAAGGGGGGTCTAAAAACTGTCCCACATATGGCACTACTGTAAACTTGGACCCTCATTCGGTTAGGTGAACTTATATTGCCATCAAGATTACTACGGTTGAATTTCACACAAGGCCTTCTCACAATTAGAAGAATTAGTAAGGGATCAGTTTATAATACATTTCTCGCATTATACAAAATAACTGTGCTCCACCTCTACATGCAATACAGCACTTCGGATGATCACTGTTGTTGAACAATTAAAACTTAGATAGACAAAGTAGAATTGTCCCACTCCAAATCTTTTGTTTTCCCTTCCTCTTCGTCTGATGATTCCATTTCATCGTGATAACTTGATCCGTCATCTGACGAGTCACCATCATCATCATCATCGTGGGCTGGCTGTGCTTCTTGTGCATCAAGCTGCTGCAAGGAAGTTTAAATCAATTCACATTCTACACCTTTTTTTTTAATTTTATTCTACCAAAAGAAATTTAATCAATTTCTATTTTTACAAGTTTACTTACGTTTTAACACAGAAAACTCTTTGCGCATATATCTATATCTACAGTATTTACGCAAATCTAAGACGCCCTCGAATGTAAAATACACCCCAAATATTTGTTGGAGAAAACAAAAACGCTCTCGAATCAAAGACGAAAAGGAATATGAAAAAAGAAAAACTGGACTTCTAAAAATACAGCTAAAAATGAGAAAACCAAGAATAAAACTTGGACTTGCTGAGAAGAATTCACGTATTTCTGCCTTGGAATTTATTCATGTACGCTGGTCTGCTGGTATCTCTTTCTTTTCCCCAGTGTGATTACAACACTTACTTCCGTTAGTTTTATAGCTGTCCATTTATATTATATTACGAATATTTTTTGAGTGCGAACTCGAGTAATATGGTGCCGGCCGGGGCATGGGTGTAGATATTAATTGCTAAAGGGCGAATCGTGACGGGTCGAAGTCCTAAGTTACTAGACTGGCCCATATAAAAAAAAAGTCGAGTAATATGATAAATACTGACGATATTTCCAGGAACTGTATAACAAATCTGCTTCTGTAAGGGAAATAAATTCCCTAATTTTGTTTTTAAGCATCAAATTTAATATTGTTCAATGTTGAAGTACACATTCTTTACAAAATCATGACTAACGGCGAGAGCAATCATTGGCGAAGTCCAATCATTTTCTACTTTACACTGGGCCTTACTGACAGCGCAAAATGTAAGCCTAAACTCGAATCTAAGATGCACCTTGATTTTGGGGAAGAGAAAACTCGAAAAAAGAAGTGCGTCTTAGATTCGCGTAAATACGATATATACAGGGCGTATCATAATATGTGGGCCGAACTTCACAGACGAATTTTAAGGGCAACTAAGCGCGCAAATCGAGCAAAATATTAATATTTTTTTGCTTCACACGCACCTATAAAAGGCACAAAAAACGTAAGATGACGATTACGATTCTAACTGCTATTGATGGTAACTAACCAACTTTTGATAAGACAGGGACACGGGTTTTTACCACTATTACTGATATAAATATAGAATTTATTCATGTTGAGGCTTCCCTTGATTGTTTATCTAATCAAAACACATCAGTTTCTGTAGCTTTATAATACATAGATAGTAACCTAGTCATAGGGGGAAAAACGTGTAAATATGTATATTGATGATTAGTAGCGACTATATCAGACATTTGACGGAGACATGTATTCTGACTATATATAAGGGAAGGAAGAAAGTTCTGTCGCTTTTTCACCCACCACCTTCGAACATCGATGTCACCTAAGACGTACCTGGAAGATCAAAAATAGTCCCCATCAGCATCGACGACCTTCTGCCAACGTTCTGGAAGACCATGGATTCCATCGCGGTAGAACTTGGTGGGCCTTGAAGCGAAGAAGGTATCAAGTGCATTTTGCACCTCAACTAAGGATTTGAACTGGCGTCCTATAAGGTGATTGTCCAAGGAATGGAACAGGTGAAAATCGGACGGTGCAACGTCCGGGGAGTATGGCGGATGCAATAGTGTTTCCCATCCAAGGCGTAGAATGTCCCGGGTCATCCTAGCCACGTGGGGCTTAGCGTTGTCCTGTAACAGGAGGACCCCTTTGCGATTCAGAAGTGCTGGTTCCAGAGTTTTGAGTTTTTCTTGAACACTGCTAACTGCTGACAGTACACAGTTGCATTGATGCTCTGACCAGCTGGTAGCAGTTCCCGATGCACGATGCCGCGAGCAGTCCACAAACACACAGGAGGACCTTCTTCTGGTGCAGTGTTGGTTTCGGCTGTTTTGGAACCGGTTCATGGGATGCTAACCAATGATGACGGCGCCGTGGAGCTTCGTACAAGACCCACTTCTCATCACATGTCAACACCCTGTCCAGAAATGGCTCCTTCCTCAGACGAGACAGCAAAGAAACACAGGTGTCTGCTCGCGTTGCCTTCTGGTCCGGAGTCAAATCATGTGCAACCCATCGACCCAACTTGTAGTGCTTCCCAAGTTGATGGAGGTGCTGCCGAATGGTTTCTCCACTTACACTGAATTGTAGTCCCAGTTCCTCACATGTCTGGCCATTGTTCGCCTTAATTGCTGCCTGAAGATCTTCATTTGGTACCTGTGTTGGTCTTCCTGTACGTGGTGCGTCTTCGAGTGTTTCGTCAACGTCCTTAAACTTGGTAAACCACTTCTGCACTGTCCGCGTAGTCACGATACCCTGACCAAAGGCCTGGCATATCTTCCGCTGCAGCTGCGTTTGACCCCAGTTTGAACTCGTACAGCATACACGATCTTATGACGCTCTGTGGAGGTCCCATGTTCACTCTGTCCTTCCGCACGTTCACGGTGTAACTGAACTGCCACAACCAGGTAGTATGTTGGCTATACCCACACCAACAACTCACCTTCGCCTGATCTCCATTCGCATTCAACTCACGGTGTGAGGGCCAATTGAATACAGACCTCCACAAAAAGCGACAAAACTTTCTTGGTTCCCTTTATATAACCTACTAATCCGTACTTCCATTTAGAGGAGACTAGCTTCTAAGGCATGAATGAACTACATTTATATGAAATGTTGAGGCAGTCCGAAGACAGAAGTTTTGAAGCCAAACAGGGAAGCGATTCTGCTTTAATCAGAAGTAGAATCAATAAACGAAATAAAATAAATAGTAAAAATATACAGCAATGTTTCCCAAATTCATGATTCCTTGCACCGACATCAATTCAACACAATCAATGTTAATTTGAATACAGTTACCATTTCCCGTATTCACTCCCTTATACACAGACAGGGTGGACAAAAATTAGGGGTCAATATACTAGGAACGAAAAGTTCTCATCAAACCAAGAAAAAGAATCTGAAATGCGTAGTTTCGGCGCTCGAGGCGTCTGAAGTGAGCGAGGCATCATCATAAATGACGGCATATCTCGATAAATGATGATGTACGCCGTGTCGGTTTAAAAAACCATAATCGAAGTTGTACCCAATACGTCCATTTTAGCGAAGTTTATGACTGAGGGAGTGCCACACAGATGTATTTTACAATCTATGAATTTCACTGTCAAGAAATAAACATAAACTATGCTGAAATAGATGTATACTATACTAAACTATGCTGAAATAGATGTATACTGGAATAGGTACTGCTTCGATTATGATTTGCTAAACCAACACGACTTGCGTCATTATTTGTCGGAATATGACGTCACTTTTGACGATGCTCCGAAAATACGCATTTTTTTACAAAAAATTAAAACTTTTCGTTCCTAGAATAATGACCCTTAATTTTTGTCCACCTTGTACAGTTGGTATGCACTTTCCTCCATAATAGTCAAAATACGCAAATACACCAAATTATAGTACTTAATAAAATCACAAATGACGAACAATACTCAAGTTTTGGAAAGCGACCTATTAGTACTAATTAACTACTTCAGATTTTGAAACTGCTTCTTATAATCGAGAAATCTGAAGGTTCGTAAATTATGAGATAGCCCAGACCTTCAAATATCTCATCGAAATAAACATTTAGAAATCGTGTAGATGACTACCATTGGTTCATTTGTACGATATCCTTAAGTATTATCTACGCCGCTTTCCAAGATAGTAGTATTGCTCACCACTTGCCTGTTATATTTAAACATCTGGAAAATGGGAGGGGAAAGGAGGTACAGGCGTGAGTAACAAGATCTCTTAATCGTTCTAATTGCTTGTGGTTGTAAAACATGCATAATGTGACAGAGCTAAAGAAGAACTCAAACGACGCGAACAACGAGACGTTACACGAATTCCAAACTATTATTAAATCTATAAATAAGCATCGAAGGTGTTAACGAAGTTTTAACTCCGTTTATTAAATATTTTCCACAGCCAACAGTAGAACGGTGTCTTTAACCATCACATATATTTAACATTCACAGTATTAAATTATGTGCTATTAAATTACGCCCAAATGATCAGAAATGAGAGAACAAAGATTGACAGAGTGATAAAGGACACAAACAATACGGTGAACATAATTTGAACTTATTAAACGGGAAAGTGGATAAGAAAAGCTGCAAAAACACTAACAATGAAAGCGGTAGAATGAGCAGTTAAGAAAATGAAGAATCGGAAATTGACTGGTTCGGCTCAAATAACAATATAAATTATTAGAGCGGTAGATACAGCAGGAACGCAATGGTCGTATTAAATACTGACGAATATATGGAAGCAAAAAACGAATGGAAAAATGAGAAATTATCCTATGATTCAAAGACGGAAGCAAAAGAAAGTGTGAAAAATAGACAAATAACATTGATAGGATAGATAAAGATAGGATATGTAAAGATAACTGATATGAAATTTCTGCATAGAAAAGGATACTACGAGAGAAAAATTGGTGCAGAACTGCATGGGTTTAGGCTAGGAAGAGCAACAACAGATTTGTTACTTGCAACGAAACAACTGTGTAACACTGGGAATACGAAAACGAGCTGACAATAGAAAAGATAGATATCGAAAAGGGTATGAACATGTGTGGAAAGAATTAGTGACAAAATGAACTGTGTGAACGTCAATAGGAACATGATTCGAAACAAGAATTGATTTAGTAAGTGCATCATTATTTAGTGTAAGAATGGAGGAGGTATTAAAGGAAGCAAAATTAAGAACAGATGTGATGATCTCCGTTGATGATGTGTGGGGAGAATGAGAGAAGTGTATAGACAAACAGACGTGTGCTAAACGGAAAAATATAGGTTAAGTAAAATAAATTAGCGGTAAAAATTCAATCTAATACAACTTGAGGAGTAATCAAATAAAATTGGAAGAGGAATCGGAGAGGGTAAATGGACACAGATACCTTAGAACAGATAACAAAAAGACGAAAAAAAAGGAAAATAATACATAGACTGATTCTGCCCTTGTGGCCCTGTGGTTACGGTCGCGGATTTAGGAGTTACGTTCGAGTCCTGTTGCTCGCTACCAGATTTCCAGGATTTTTCTGTTTCGTCAGGCAAATGCCGGGATGTACCTAAACTAAGGCACTGTCTGTTATTTTTCCTGTCGTTTCCGGGGGAATGCTCGTCGGGGGGACATAATCCCTGAGGCCGTATGGATAATGATGGGATGAATTGGTGAAATGAAGGAAGTGGGAGGAAACAGGAGCACCCCGAAAAAAACCACGCACACGGTGTTTGTCCACCACAAAACCCACATAGTATGAGCAGGGATCGATCGGACGACCCCTAGCACCAGAGCTGAGCGCTCTACCAACTGAACCACCGTGCCCCCCCCCCCTTTCTCTCAGGCATGTGACGAGCTTAAAGCAGACTAAGATGATTTAAGTATAGTCGGGAAATGGGATACTGAAGTAAATGGAGGAATACAAGGAAGACGCCCTCAGAAGAGGTGGAGAGATATAGAAAGGGGAATAAAATGGAAGATGGTGGCAGACACGGCGGGAAGCTGGAACGGACCTAGAAGAAGAGTTAAGTATTAGTTTACTTAATCTACACAGGACGTCCAGGAAGTAAGTTCCGTTGTAAATTGTAACGCATCAGCGGTGCGATCGCGAGTGTGCGCCTAATTTGGAGACCTATTGGCAAAGCACTGACGCAGTTTGAGACAGAAGAGAGCAGACGCCTCGTAGTGCGAGTTTATAATGTTCCGGAATATCGAGTCGCCCGCCACGCCTGTGATTTGTTACTTGAACGCGAGAAAGAAGAAACAAGCAGACATCCACCGTCAAATTCATGAGGTGTATGCAAAACATGTGAAGAAGCTGTTACCACATGGTTAGCATCACAGGCGGAATCCTTCTACGATGCA
The DNA here is from genome assembly GCA_022664845.1 of Lepisma saccharinum. Classification (NCBI taxonomy): domain Eukaryota; kingdom Metazoa; phylum Arthropoda; class Insecta; order Zygentoma; family Lepismatidae; genus Lepisma; species Lepisma saccharinum. Next base: position 94,511 of record JAGDQP010000906.1, on the reverse strand, counting down.
GGAAAAAAAATCTTGTGCCTCGTTATTAAATGTCTGAACAATGTTGAGAAATAGTGCAAGGTCTGGACATTGGAGAACAATACATGTTTCTGTGATTTATTAATTACGCAACGGAACTTACTTTCTGGACAGCCTTCGTACTTACATCCATAGGATTGACTGTAATCGTAAGAGCAGAATCATCCCAAGCCATTTCTGTGTCAGCTATTTCCTCCTGCTGGGCTCTTTGATGAGCAGCTCGAATCCTTATCACTCCCAAGACGATCATGAAGATAAGGAACCCAACGCACACCACAATGATTATAGTTACTGCATGGCCTGAAAAAATGAACATTTGTCACAATACTAAACCAATAAACAGTTACATTTTATATTATAACTGTACACAATAATTAAACAATACATTATGATACTTATAATTACCGAAAACTTCAACTAAAATAAAACATATTTATCTGAGATGAATGTGACTATCGACTGGACCAGAATCAGATTACATACGAAATTATAACACTGCTTACACATACAGCTATAGTGAACTTTGGGAGAGACTATTGGTACTAAACTATCTAACTAACTCTATGGCTTATGGAACTCGCAAGTTCATCGCCACAGTAACAAACGTTCGCCATTGGATTCTATCCTGGGCAATACAAGCCAATTTTCATTACGAACACCTACTTCTCGAAGATCTCTTCTAATATTGTCCCCCCAACGACGTCTCGATCTTCCCAATGGCCTCCTTCCATCCGGGATAGAATATAATCTTCATTTTTTCCCCATCCGAGCTACATGGCCTGCCTTATCTATGTTTACCTGTACACCTATCTTATCGCACGCTTCTACTAAAACATCAGTGTTGCCTTGTAGTGCATCTATATCGTCCCCTATTAAATCTACATCATCCGCGTATACAAACAGTTGATTCAAATCCCTTTTTGTCCCCTTTTATTTTTAAAATCGCATATTCTAACGCAAACTTAAACAGTAGTGGTGACAACGCATCGCCTTGTTTCAATCCGTTTCGAATCTTGAAACTATCAGACATATTATTGCCTATCCGTACTCTGCTTATGGGGTCGCTGACACATATCTTCACTAGCTGAACAATTTTTTTCGGAATTCCAAATCGTATAAGGATACTGCATAACTTTTCCCTTTTGATAGAATCATATGCTTTCTTAAAATCAATGAATAGCTGATGAACCGTCCCATTGCATTCCCATTTCTTCTCCAAAATTTCTTCTTCCATTTCTGTCTCAAGGCGAAAATCTCGTCCAACGTGGATCTATTTCTTGTAAATCCACATTGGTGATCTCCAATTATTTCATCTACGTATACACTTAGGCGTGTTAACAGAATATTACTTAATACCGTGTAACAGGTTGGAAGTAACGAGATTCCGCAGTAATTATTACAGTCCGACTTATCGCCTTTTTTGTAAATCGGAACTATTATTGAGGTTTTCCATTCCTTTGGGAGCTCCTCCTTTCTCCATATAGCACTTATCAATTTATGTAGTTCCTTGATTAGTGCTGTTCCTCCTGCTTTAATTAATTCGGCTGGTATATTGTCTATTCCTGGTGATTTGAAATTTTTCAATTTCTTTACCGACATTTCGATCTCGAACTCGCTAGGTTCGGGAATCCACGGTTCTGCGGTATGGATTTCAAATTCCTCTGTTTGTTCCCTGTCGTATACATTAAGAAGTTTGTCGAAATAACTTTTCCACACATCGACAATTTTAGTCGGATCCGCCTGAAGATCTCCACGTTCACTTCTAATCATTCCTAACCTCGGCTGGTAACCTTTTCTTAACGAGTTTACTCCTTTGTATAGATCTCGTATATTATTTGTCTTCCCGTTTTCCTCTATCTCCTGAATCTTCTGCGTCCGATATTCTCGCTTTTTGTTTCTGAACCAGAGTGTGGCGTTTCGTTTCGCGTTACTGTAGTGGTTGGTATTTGCTTCGCTTTTATTACTTAGCCATCGTTGCCTTGCTTGTTTCTCATGAAGCTTAAGGCATTCTTCATCAAACCAAGGTTTGTTTTTCTGTTGTTTCTTCTCACCTACGCGTTCCTTCGCTGCGCTCTTAATGGTTTCACAAATTGCCTCCCACATCTTACTTACATCAATTTCATTACATTATTATTACTCGAGTCAGCTAGGATTTCGAACCTATTTGAGAGTTCGAGTTGGTAATCTGCTTTTATGCTCGGATTATTTAATCGTTTCACTTCGAATTTCAGTTGTTTTGACCCCTTGCTTTCTCCGTTCGCGATGCATAATTTTTCCTTACCTTTGTGATCACTAATTGATGGTCGGTGTCACCTTCCGCTCCTCTGTACGACCTAACATCCATTAGGTTGGTGTGTCTTCGTCTGTCTACTAATACGTGATCGATCTGGTTGAGTTTCGCTGTCCGGAGATACCCATGTATATTTGTGTATGTCTTTATGTTCAAAGTACGTGCTCTTAATCAAACACTATTATTATTATTAAAACCTCTATCATCCGTTATCCAATTTCCAAAACAAAAATATGCAAAATATAAGGATGAATAAATACATATACTCTTCTGATTGGTATATTTTTTTACTGATTTTAGGCTTGCAACCACGTGAAACTACATATAGTTCAATTTACACATATTAAAACAAACTTACCTATATCTTAGCTAATTTTGATTTACACATAATGTCTTTATTTACACATTTTAATTTTAGTTTTCCACAAGTCAACTTTCAGTGATGTCTTAATGATTAGTTTCCTTGGACTTCCGAACATGAATAAAAATGACTAAAGAACCCTAAATACAGATAGGAAAAGTTCCCCAAATACAAAGGAATAAAGAAAAAAAGGATACAAAATGCACACGTATGTGGAGGTAGAGAGGAGCTCCACCACATACTATCGACCAACGGCACGGACTGAGGTGGGGAAGTCAGTCCTACGCTCGACCGTCTTTACCTCCCAAGGTGTACAAGGACACTCTGGTACTCAATTTGACAGGAGTCTGGGCACGGGAACACTGAAAAGTCTCTAGCGTCCTGGCCGGGATTTAAACCCTGGCCGCCCGTTTTGTAGTCAGACGCGCTACCGCCTGAGCCACGAAAAAAAATGGGAAGACGATGAATAATAACGAGTGGTCCCAACAGAAGAGCATTCAGTGCACATGAAGTAATTAACGAAGCTTATTGTAACGAAAAATGTAATACTAAAAATAATCAGAATTATAGACAAAAAAAAAAAGGTAAAAATGAATTTTATGGGCGGTAACAGCACTATGGCTTACGCCCGTCCCGATACGGGGAAGCCCCTTATCTTTGTCACGTCTAAAAATAGCTGGTAATTAAAATAAAAGAATATAAAAGATGAAGATGTAAAAGGTCTTCACAATCACCCCACTGGTGTAAATGGCCAGAATAAAAACCAAGCCTGTAAACGGGCCTTTACAAATAAAACAAAACTACACTATAAAACTTAATGGAAGCCTGTAAATGGGACTTCACAAGATAAAACAAAACTACACTATAAAAATTAACAGCAAAGGAGCAGAATCTTATAAAATAAACGGAAATCATAAAAAGCTTCAAAAACAAGTAAAAGATTACCGTTTAAGTTTAGGTTTATACCTATTTTTGCCTCTCCTTCCAACGAGATTAAAATCTATATCCATCAGGGGGTCCTCAACCATGTCGGAGGACAAAGATGAACTTGGTTGATGGATAGTATCTACAGACTCGTCCTGAGCTAATTGTGCAGCCAAAACGTTCGTCAAAGTCTTAATGCTCGTAGCGAGAGGTGAAGTTCGAGCTAATTTGGAGACCTTATAGGGACTAAAAGTAGGCTTAACCCGTGGAGCTCTAGAGCTCTTCACAGGTGTTTTTTGTCCCTGACTCTCCGGCGGCATATTGCTAGGAGTCTCCGATTCGGTGGGCGGCTCCGGAGTGTCGTCATGCACATCAGACTCTGTTTGTGTTGATACGTTAACTGTCTGGGTACCAACCGAGACAGTTTTAACTGCTATTTTGGCTACAACATGGGAAAACGCACCACAGGGAAGGTTGCGCTGAGACTCTTTTACGCGACGTTTTGCATCTCCAGCAGATATTTTCTCTATCACCATCAGCTCTCTAATACGTTTTTCTTCTTTAAATACCGGACAGTCACGCGACCAGGCCGTGTGATCACCCTTGCAGTTAACACACTGAGGTTTCAGTGATGTGCAAGGATCCGCACCATGGCTGCTGGTACCGCATATTGTACATACAGCAGAGGTCGCTTTACACGACGTGCTGGTGTGTCCATAGTGCTGGCATTTAAAACACCGGAGCGGACTCGGTATATAAGGACGGACAGGTAAGCAATAGAATGCTGCCTTCACGTCCTTGGGGAGCTGTGGCATGGCAAACGTCAAAATTAGCAAGCTCGTGGGTTGCAGTTCGCCACTCTTTCGAGTTTTAATGCGTCTAACGTTGACTACACCTTGGCTGGCAAGTTCATTCTTAATCTCTTCTTCAGGGACATCTTGCAAGTCCCAACAAGATATTACGCCCTGACAAAAGTTCAGTTGACGGTGTGGTTCAACTTGAACTTCGAATGGTCCTAAGGTTTTCAGTTTAAAGAGATTAGTTGACTGCTTATTAGTTAACGTCTCCACGAGCAAGGTGCCGTTGCGAAGCTTTTTAACATGCTTAAGTTCACCTGCAACGTGATTCAGTTGTTTTTGTATAACGAAAGGGGATAACCCCTTCAAACCACCTGGATTGTCTGTTTCACTCTTTACTTTAATAACAAGATATCGTGTAATAGACGGTACGATACTTGTCTGTTCCTCTACTGCAATAGTCTCTTCTTTGTCACTGGTTGATGCATTAGCTGTATGCGCCTTCTTACTAACATCAGTGACGTTCTCTTCGCTCTGTCTCTTCTGTCTCTTTCTTTCTTTCTGCGAAGGCGACTTATTAGGATGTGGTGGAGCCATGATGAATGAAAGCCGTAAATGCCCACACTTCTCCGTCTTCGTTCTGAGGAGCCAACGAGGCTGCCGGGTACTACCCTCATCACCCTTGTCAGCAAGCTGGAAATCGAGGCGAAGTCCAATGACTTGGCGTCGAAATCACTTGTACTCCCGACTGATGGATACTTGGGACACCCACTCCCCCGAGTGTTGGCGAGTCCAAAGGTCCGAAGAGCTCCCCAATGGCGCACTTCCCAGTCTCAACGAGCTAGACCATCCAAGAATCTGCTGTCAAGAACTAGGCGCTATCCAATGGTTCCGCCCCCTTTCCCCTGGGCCCAGGGGCCATCGTCAATGCAAATACATCCTGTCACATCCTTGGTCTTTGCGCGGAGGCGCAACTCACAGCACAAGAGGAGATGAAATAATGAGTCATCAATGGATGAAAAATGGGGTGAATGTAAATGAAATCCTCTCGGCTGGTCCTCCTTTCAAGCAGCGTAGATGTTTAGCTGCGAGGGCTGATTGCAGCCAGCAAAAGCCAGCTGGACGATGGGGTCGCCAATTCCCTACGCCGTATACGAGCAGCGATGGTCTGCTGCTCGGGCTATGTGTTATAGACAAAAAAAAAGTGAAGAAGTTAATATCATTTAAGTATTTCAATATATGAGACAAAAATCTGTTTACATCGTTATTTATTAGAATCTAATGTGGCATCGAATCTAATACGCCCCCTAATTATGCGGGCCAAGCACAAAATATATATTGATATATCTTTCTATCCATGAGTGTGGGAGCATATAAAAATTGGTCGAGCTCATCACAAAGTGTCGTATCTCAATTACTGCAATTTTTCAAAACAGCTGTTTGAAATTTAAGAAAAGGAATGATTTAAATGAAGATAGGGCATATGAAATCATGAGTAAATGAAGAACAAAGGGCTTTTGACACACCAGGTTTTCGCAGAATGTAGATACGGCCATAAGTAATTCACTGGCATTATAACTCAAATTTCACATTTTTGAGATACAACACATTGTGATGAGGTCCAGAAAATTGCATATGAATCGGTTTGCAATAAACTACCCAAAATAAGAAAAAAATAATACATTTTGCATTAGCAAGGAATTAATTACCACATAAAATGTATGAAGCATTGTTGTTACATTTGGTGCATTTCAGAACATTAGATTCCCCACAAATATCGTTTCGTAGCCATAGTATCTGATAATTCACCTAGTATTATACATTATGATTTGTTTAATTACATTAAGACTCGAAACGGAGAAGGGGCCTGCCTTTAAGTACACCTGTCACAAATTTAATTTTCACTCATGTAGGCTCCAAGGAACGTACATTTACTCATGCCAATACAGTAGTCTCTCTATAGCCCGACCCTTCGCTATTCCGACGTGAATATCTATAATCCGACAACTCGGGTCCCATATGTGTCGGATTACACTCTACTGTATTAGAGAATTCTCTGTTTGATACTCGAATGAGTAGAACAGAAAAACCTATATGGAAAGCTTTCAGAGATATATTACGAAACTTTTGGCAATGAAAACGATAAAGATCACAACAAAATATGGTCCATATTAGACCGTATTAAAAATATGACATCTGAAATTAAAAATGTAACTTACATTAAAAACTGTATGAACATTCCAGCAATATATTCAAATGTTTGTGGTTATTCTACTTATCTGTTATAATTTTAAGGTTTGGAATGGGGGGAAAAATGTGTTAAAATTTAAAAAAAAACAAAAAAAAACAATCTTCTGCCGTAATACGATGAAAGGGATTTCATTTTCGGTTAAGTTAATGATCACAAATGTAAAATTCGAAGACAATTTAAGTGTATACAACCATAAAGTATTGTCTGAAAAAGAAGGTTTCACGGAAGATTACCTACAGATCTATGTTTTAAAGCTAAAGGTTACACTTACTTCCTCCAGCTACACCGGCAGCTTGTGCGGACTCTTGTAAGCTAGACCCAAGATAGACATCATTAAGTGTCTGCGCTGGCCTAAGCTCTGCATGATGACGATCTAATTGTGCATGTGCAGGTGGTGCTGGTGCAGCAGGTGCCACGTGGTTTTCACTTTTGGAACCAGTCCATTTTGACTCTGTCTTCTTCGGCGTTCTAGGATGGATCACTGTTAGCTAAGTCAAACAACACAAAATATTAATGTATCAGACACCAGTTTGTGAGAAACACAGCAAATATGTGCATCAACAAGAATGCTAAGGGCCAAAAGTAAATTCAAAATTACTTTCGGCCCGGAGAACGCACAAATTTAATTGCCACAGCGTTACAACAGTTTCTGAACTGGGAACTACAAAATGGAACATTGTTGTCTGTAACTATGACCTTGAGCAAGCATAAAATACTAAATACATTTTCCACTTGTTCTGTAACTTAGGAAGTAAATTCAATGCGAACTACGAATGTTTTGATCTATTTTGTACAACTGTCAACTAAGAGCAGAATGATTTTGTCTACGAAAAAAAAAATCCAGATGCATTCCATCCATAGCTTAAGGAGACTGTTTCCATTTGTGATATTATTTGAAGAGTACAAGGAAAGAAACCAGGATGTCCAAGAAATGTGATTTATCGTAAAATGTATTCTAACTCACCCATTTACTCCCATCAATTTAACGTGTTTAGATTGAAACCTTTCTAGCAGTTAGCTGTCATTGTATACTACACGTTACGAGTGCAAACTCATTTTCTTTTAAAGAAGGATCCCCCCCACCTTTTCCCCTGTACTCCTTAATTTTTAGGTCTCGCCCATTGTTACTGCTAACACAGGTACACAATTATCTACAGATCAAAGAAATACCCAATTCAAAAAAGACGGCATTTGCGTTAATTTCCGGCATGAAGAAATTTCATAAATATTTACTTTATATGGACAACTGTTTGAAATCATGACAGATTCTCTTCTGGTGAAAATGTACAACTATCTGCGTTGTCTCAACCTCCACTCTTACGATTCCTGAGTGGATAAAATTATACACCCTACACCAAATACGTAAAGTGCAAATGACTTATCCAAGCTACCAAATGGCAGTACCTACACTGAAGAAGCTGCAGAACATATGGTATTTCAGACAGCATTTAACAGGCAAAATGAATTGTTAATAGCACATGCGGACACAAGTTAATAGCACAAGTCAAATAAAAGTAAACCGAAATATGGCTAGTAAAATGTGTGTTGTGTTCGTTACTACATTGCGAGGCTAATGAGATAAATGGTCGATGCCAAATATCATTTTTGCTTTCATCTTTTGCTCCAGAAGGATGTAGTAAACTAAAGGATTTGTTCACACTAAAACCAATGATGGAATTACAGATGTTATGAAAAGCATTCGAAAAATAATAATTTCAAGTTATAAACGTTAAAACATTCTCGTCAACAATTTCACTGTTGTTCCTCTAAAAATACTCTTTAACAATTTCCTATAGGATTTGTTATGCCCCTAGACACCTTTCCCCGTGTTTACGTTCTTCAGGACATCTTGAAGGTTACATTATCATCATATGGTTAAAATCTAAAGATCAAATGACAGCTTTCTTCATTTTGAAAAATGGCAATTTAGCATACGTTATATCATCATCTTCCTCCCCCCCCCCATCATTACGTATACTAACTCAAATAAGCGAAACTATCTGCCGAATTCAAAATATCAAACACTGTTATTCTATGATTATCTTTCATTTTTCCTTAAATTGATTTAAAAGTCAATATTTACATCTGTTATATTTATTAATTAGTTTTATTATTATTATTATTATTATTTACAAAATCATTACTTACTGTTTGAACATATTCATTACTCATAAACCTTCCATTGAGCTCAGAGCATACCAACTTGAAAACGCGATTTAAATAGTATGCTGGCTTTCTATTTGTGTATTGTATTTGCCGAAGAACCTGCAAATGGAAAATAATACATTGTTAAGTAAACATACACAAAACAGACAGTTTATTTGAAGTTGCGTAATCAGTTGCAGAAGCATAGATTTACCGTTTTCCTTCATAATATAAGGCATTACAGTCAGAACTGTCGTGTTCAAATCCTGCCTCTGTTAATGAAATTAACACTCAGTTAAGGTTGTGTATCTTTTTTATTTTTTTTTTAATTATTTCTTTTATTTATTTAACAGATACTATTCGGCCATTTTAGATGGGATATATTAACAACAATAACAAGGGAAAGCATTTTGGAAGGAATCGGCCATGGCCATATGCAAGGTATCATCCCAGCATTTGGCTGGTGTGATCGAGGGAAACCAGGAAAAAACCTCTCAGGATTGTCGGCACCAGGAATCGAACCCGGATCCTCCCGATAACAAGGTGAGAACGGTAGAAGACGTATAGAAAACGAGGTACAGCTAATTTTCTGTAGAATGGGATTATTTTGAACTGTATTTTAATGCGTCTAGTATCAAAATCACTTCTATTGGGTTGGTGCGAATGAAATGATCGCTTTGACGCCTGGTCGGAAAAAAAATCTCTAACGTCACAAACTGTATACGCCCAGCAAAGAGGCAGAGGCAGTGTTGTTAAACAGGATCGTATGAAAGTGCAGCATGGAGAACACAGAATTGTGTGTGATTTTTCTTCATGAATTCAAACTGAGGCATCCTGCACAAGTCGCAAAAAAAAAAAAAAAAAAAAAAGGGCATTTGGGACATAAAGGGCGAATAAACGCACCATTCGCTGTTGGTTTGTCAAATTTCGTTCCGTTGGCATAACATTGCAAAATGAGTACTGCGGGGACCGACCAATATCATGTTCGTATGAGCTGCTCAGGAACACCGTGGAAGCGGACCCATTGCAGACGAGTTAGGCATACACCACCATAACCAGTCAGTCGGTGGCTCCGTGCGATCGGTAAGGTAAAATAGTTGGACTTAAGGGTATCACATGAGTTAACACCGGCTAACAAGTATCGCCGCCGTGTTCAGTTCTCTAAGATAAGATAAAATGAAGTGTATGGGCGGTAACAGCACTAATTCAGTTGTCTAAGTGTAAGGAATACGCACGAAGGTTTCCTGCATCAGATTGTTACTTCAAATTAAAAGTGGATCTGCTATGACAACCATAAATGGTGAGGACAATGCTACAATGGCTGGATGGTGACCAACCTCCAGGACAGTGTCCTAAATCATCTCTCCACCCACGAAAGGTGTTGTTGCTGGTATGGTGGCTTATTGTGGGAGTGATCAATGTCTATCTCAGGCGAGGTGAAACCATCACTGCAGATCGTTACTCCATGAAATGAACCCAGCAAAGGTCAACAGACAAGGAGTCCTCATGTTGCATGACAATTCCCGCCCACACGTCGCGTAAAGAACGGTGCAGGCTCTCCATGAGTTGCAGTATGAAACCCTTCCTCACCCGCCGTATTCCCCCGATCTCTCTGCTACTGACTACCAACTGTTCCGACATCTCGATCACTTCTTGACAGGGAAGACTTTCCCTGATGATCGGACGGTACAACATGCAGTTGAAGATTTCTTCGCATTGCAGACTCCAGACTTCTTTCGCCACGGAATCCAATCTTTGGCTGAACGATGGTAACAGTGTATGGTTGCAGACGGCGACTACTCTGGTTACCCAGATAATATATTTTTTTTTTTTTTTTGCCTTTGGACATGACGCAACTGGGGCGGGCATTTCATTCGCACCAACCCAATACATGCAAAACAGAATAGTAGGATTTCTCATTAATTAGACTTGCGGTATATATGTGACAAATAGCAATAACAACAACTCAGGAAATACTTTCGGGTACATCAAACACTCCAAAGCTTAAGCCTAACTCGTTTTTTTTTTTTTTTAATCACGTATCATTAAACATAAATTATTACTCACCTGTTCATAATTATAGATCATATCAGCGCCAGAGACAACAACACCATCTTTGTTCACTTTGCCTACAATACCAAACTGTGTCATCATATTCTCAGGCATCGAGACAGTCTCATGATCTGGATTCAATGGTGGGTACACTGACACCGTGCAGGAATCTAATTTTTTCTCTATCACGCTCATCGGTTCTCCTGTGAAATAAGTTTACAAGACGGGAATAGAATTCTTCAAAGTGACTTCCTCCTTTGACAATATAAATGTAATAAAGTAGAAGATTTACGTCCATATCTAAAGTTAATTAAAACCTGCTGACAAGGCTTGAACATTAAATTTTATTACAAAAACACACAACACAATATAACAGTTTTGGTGTTCTATCAACCAACACCTTCTTCAGACGAACATTACTTAACGGTATGTGAGTGCATAACTAAGCATCAGAAATTGAAAGATCCTTTCTTCACCTTCCGTCAATCACGTTCCAGAGATTGTTTACTTTCCGGAAACTAAACAAATTTCAACCAATAACCTATCCTAAACAGCTTTCTTAATCAAACTTTAAAACAGGTCATGCCCCTATTTTCCCAGATCAACAAGAACGCTATCGTAAGCTTGTGACAGAAACACTGCATAAAAACTAAACATGAATCTATCCACAATCAGTTAAATAAATATTACACAAAAAGTGAATCTGATAAGAAGATATTCCCCACTCCAGTACTTATCAAAAGCCTGATATACTGCCTCAACTCGGAAACTTTTTAATTCCTATCTTTTCTCAAATACTTTCTTCCTCTCTTCTCTGCCCAGTATGACTTCCCATTCGCCAATCGCATTCAACCCACTGTTTCAGTTCATCTCCCGTTTCCTTGATTCTCATCTCTTCTTTCCGCTTCCTAAACAACTTTCTTTCCTCCTGTTCTAGTATCTCCGCCCCTTACCAGATCTCCTGCACGTGTTTGTAAATAACGTTCCTGTCCCGTTTTAGACTGACGTTATCTAGTGTAAATATTTCGAAATTAAATAACATCATCATCTTATATATTGTGAAAATAACACAACTAGTCTCTGTATTTACAAAGAAGCTAGTTTGTAATTTTTATGCACTAAAATTATTCAGAGAAACGTGAAACTTTCTGTTGTGGAATAACGAATACGAATGTTAGAGTAGGAAGGTATAGCACAGAAAGAAACATAAAGAATGTACTTACCATTTTTCCATTCTTCTTCATCCTTATCCGTACCAACCGAAATGCGAACATCAGTGAATATTCTGACTCCCATTCGGAAATCCTCATACTCACGAGCAATATTGTTCGTACCGTTGATATCTATGCTAGGTTGTTGAGGCTGAAGAACCATTATGTAGCTTTCAACTGCAGGGACCTTCACTGCACGGCCCCGGTCACACCTGGATAGAATAAAGTGAGTCACATCAACCGTTCAAAAACTTCCTATTTTGGGGCTATTTTACTAACTAATGGCTTCGGCCCATCTCGATTGTCCTAGCTGACAATATTCTAACATCCACACACAAACATCCATGCCCCAGCCGCGATGCGAATCCGAAATCTTGGGAGACGCTGGCCTGATCCCTCAGACCATACGACTACCTTGGTCGCACATCAACTGTTAAAATATAAAACTTTTAAGATTCTTGGTCCCCTATGGGTGAGTGGTTACGCTCGCTGCCTTGTAAACAAAGCGTCCCGGGTTCAATTCCACGTTAAATTCAATTCAATTCCAGTGGTTCAGAGTCCACGTTAAATTGTAGGTCCCGTCCTTAGGCCGTCGTTATCGTAAGATCTTTAAGAGAATGGAAAACCCCAAAGCCCCAACTGCACAAGAGCGAAGAAAATATACAAAGAATTAGTTCAAGTCCAAGCTTCACTTGGTATGTTAGTCCAAATTGATCAAATATTTCATATTTCATATCATAAGGAGATGCCTTATTCTGGACATTACAGGAATTATTCCTCTCCTTTGTCTTTATACATGTTTTGTTATTACCTTCCACTGTGGCACCATATTAATGCTCGTCTCAACGTGAGTGGTGTTGAACCTTAATTACTTGCACGCTCGGGTGAACTGAAATCTCTCATATGTAGACACATTACAAAAACTAGCAAGAAAAACTGCACTAGTTTCGTAATCATAATAGGTTTAAACATACCCAATTACTTGTAAATAAAAAACATCTATGTAAGCAAATGAAAAACCAGTCCCACCAGTGTTAATTTAAATACAAGTCTACCTATGTGCAAAAGATATCCCTACTTCTTAATTCTAAATATGAACATCCCGATCAAATGTATACGTTCTAGCAATATAAAACATCCCTAACATTCCTCTGGTATGTTAGGTTTACTAGCGAATGTTAGTAAATACGTGCTGTCTATAATTCAACAGTACTCGTTAACTTTAGGCTGCAAAAAAAGGGTAATACTTCTCCCACTACGATACCTTCACCAACTTCTATATCATACATTTCTCGATATTGTTTGTACATGTGTCGATGTGCACTCGGAGGGAGTGATTCAACATGCTTCATCCATTTCTCTGTTAACACACACACTGAATGTACCGCCGATTTTCTTTTAAGGTTATCTTATATTGGCATACTTAACATGACCTATGTTGGTAATAACTACTCCACCACAAACCAAAACTTTATTTTTCGTACTCTCAGAACAAACATCTTTTCACTAATATGACGAGAACACGAACTGCATAAAAATACGAAACCGATTCTACAGAAAAATGTGAAATGAATAAGAATAATGCGTTATCCAATCAATTCTAGCTCTAATGTAAATAAACACATGTTTCGTCTTAATTGTCACACGAACCACATTTATAAACGTTTTTCGTTACAGATTCTGAGATCAAAGTAGACTTTGACTGATACGTCATATGTCCACATCAGTACCTAGAAGAAGACTCGAACACTCAGTTGGGAGATTAGGCTTAAGACATCAAGCTGTGGTAGAACGACGGGTGAATGTTCCGAGATCGGTGGTGTCTAATTTCTGGAAACATTTCCAGGACGCCTAAGACATGACAAGGAGACTGAATTTGTTCTTCCCGTCGCCACTGAAAATTGACAGCCAGGCCAACTGTATCTCGAGCTATCTACTTTTACTGGAGGCTAAATATCGAGGCAGACATTTTGGAATACACGAAAGAGTTAATAGTCAACGTTCCACTCAACCATTTTCAAAGACGTGTCCGTATGGCACAGTGGAGGCAACACCAGACTGAAAAACAAGATCAATGAAACTATGTTCTGTCCAGTGACGAGTTGAGATTCAGCAGAAACAGATTTCGGCCATTTAATATACCGTGCGAACCAGGCGAAGTACTTTCTCCATCATTATGAATATTGATCCAATCGTAGTACATATCGTGAAATTATGTTCTACGGACGCACGCCGCTACTTCTGTTTGTAGTAGGAGAAAGACATTCACTCCTTTAGGAGTCCTATGTAAGACTTTTCAGAGCTTTCGGCAATCATTTCATTTTCCTACACTATAATATTTGAGTACATACGTCCTGAGTGGGAACTTTCAAAATTAGAATGGACGGTCAGATCTCAAGACCTGAACAGTTGAGTCACAAGATCTCCAGCTTCTCTTAGAAGTTTCCCAGAGCTAAGACATTCTACCTTCCTGGAGCAGTTATCTCAAAACCTCATTAGGAATTCGTACGCAATCTCAAGACTCACTTGAAACCTAAGTGTACAACTGTTAGGGGATATTCACACTCCTTATCAGCTCCTCTACAGTTGCGCCAACTCTCTCATCTTCAATGCATGCTTCCCTTTGAATTGAATTTAATTTTTAAGGCCTTTAGGTAACTTTGGCTCAGGCCGGACGGATGATGTTATTTTCGTTTGCCAAATTACAGAACAGTAAGTAAACCTTCAATTATTATAAAATGGCGCAAAAATCTTATGAATTCTGAACTCCCAAAAATCGTAGGAGGAAGAGTAACAAGTCTCTTTCTTCAGATATGACTGTTACAATTGGACGATTTGCCCACCCCCAACGTTGCCATACTAATGTTTATATCTACGTACGATGTACGTACAGTACACACAATAATGCACAATAAACGCTAACAAGGAACACGCAATTCTTTCACTAGCGCTAAAGCAAACACACAACGTTATTTCAAGAATTCGGGTTACAGCAAAAGCGATCTCCTCACATCCCATTAGATGAAGAAAGGGTCAGAGCCACGTATAACAAGATATTCCGCTTATCGTCTAGAAAAAGAGTTAAAGTATTCGAGTTACCAAACACGAAGCAGAGAGGCCAATCGAGCTCGAATCCAGACAATCATGATTTCCCCTCACTTCTGTTTTCCATTTGCAACAGATGTGACTGTGTTTGCCTACGACCTATTAGTTGTCATGTTCCACTGCTTCTCCTTTCAGGCAGAAGTTTACGATGAGATTCCTTAATGAATGACTTTTGGTACACATATACAGTATATACACGGCTCCAACTTTTGCTTATAGTTGGCAAATCCGTTTTAGTCATAAACTTCCATTAAAAAAGCGGTTATGATTTCCTGGCACCTGAGACTTAAAGGTAAACGTCAGAAGAAATAAGCGACTAGGAGAAGAGAGGGAAAAGTTCCTAGATGTGAAATCACCAAGCAATATTGGTTTGCTTCGCCAGATCTTATTTTCCATCAGATATTACCTCAAAAGCTTATCTACGGATGTGTCGATATATGAACTCGCACAATTTCTGCTTGTAACGAGAATAGTAGTGTGTGTTTCCATCCCAGATAAATAAATCTGACATACTGGTGTAGATTTACATATAGTCGTTTTTACACTGATTTCCATAATCAGATGTCAAAGCTCTTTAAAAAAATGTAATCCATTTTATATACAATTCTGAAGTAGATTCCAAAATATATTTGTTTAAGCAAACAGGCGCAATGTAACCACAAGCAATGTGCTACTTGTTGACACCGACTTACTACGAATGACAACTACAGACGACCGATACTTCAGAAGTGCTTTTTGTGAGTTTTGTTTCTGTACACGATGTGCTATGGATAATTACTTTTTACAGATTGGCATGAGACCTGTACTTATAGTAGCTATGTTACCTGTTCCTGTCTGCTCTCAATCATTTTTCTGCGTTGTAGATTGACTACAGCTGGCCAATACGTTGTTTACAGCAGAGTCCACGAGGTTATTATTTCCTTCAGATATGGGACAGAAAATTCGTTTACACACCAAAAGAGAAATTTAGAATTTCTAAAACAAAACGTGATATAATGAAACACGTGACACGTATAAATGCCAATGCCATGTGAATTCAAGTTAATCTTACGAAGATTCAATAATGGAAATTTTCTCGTACTGTATCGAGTTTTATATTCTTTGACAATCTAAGTTTGTGGGAGAAAAGTAGTGCATACTTGCTGTATGTTAAGGTACGCACCGGTACAACACGCATCTTAATATCTTTACAAGTAATTGACAAGCTATCCACAACAATCTTTCAAAATACTTTGAATCATATATTAAAATATTAGAAAAGCATGAAAATCATCAACAAAATATATAAAAACATTATTGTGGTTTCAATTATTAAAAATTTGCATAGTAAAATAATAACTCATCTCGGATCATCCACCTACAATAACACTAACTGTTAAGTACATAAAAGGTTTTCAGTGAGTAATTCAGTTAACACGAAAATAAATTATATATTAATCATACTAATATGTAATGAATTGATTTGCAGTGCTTGAGGTCTTGTTGCCTAATAACGAAGGTTTAAATTTATATTCCCTATTGTGTGAGTATTAGTACGTAACGAAATAAATAATGCACGCAATTACTTTCAAGTAATCAATTTATGATATTATCAATTGCATGAAGTACTTTATAAAAAGGAATTACAATTAAAAAAACATTACATATAATTGTTCTTCACAAAGTGTGTGTGAAATTGTCTCAGGAATGTGCGATTATATATTTGCGCAACTTAAGCAAGCAAAATACTTAAAAGCTAGCTAAATGTTGCTTTTTTTTTGTAACTTGTAATTTTGCATGTGTTTCACATTACTATCTATATTTTTGGCTGCTTTATTCGTTCAATGAACTTTTTATTTACTCACAGATAAATATCAGGGAGTCTCCCGGAATCGAACTCACTCTCCCGGCCAAGCTTTGGTATCTCCCGGAATTATATGATTTAATGCAAGAATCTGTTTTAATTTTCTATCTGAAGTTAATTTTCTTTTGGTATGCATTGCCAAGCGATAGAGTTTTATTAATGCAAAAACAAATCCAAAATTGTATTTGAAGATTCGTGAAAAACGAACAATTGTTTAACTGGGAGGAGGGGGAAATAGAAAGATTAAACACATTGTTGCGGCTAAGTGTTTGCACAAATGCTGCAAAAAACGAAAACAGTCAATGTTTGTTGACGTCTCGAGACTTCTTTGTGTCCTTTTACCTGATTTTGGTTCATTGTATAGATTTAGTTCTTAGAATGTTGCAGTGGGATTAAGTGCGTCAAATTAGTGTCCTCTCACGTCAGTTCCTGTTTCGAATGCAACTTGCGTGAGGCAGTTCAGTGTAATGAACCAATCACTTTCCAAAGAAAGGCGTAAAATGACCGTGGTACTGTTGAAGGCTGAACTTCAAATCTGTCAAAATTATACTATGACCTTTCAGTGGATTCTATGATTATGTACTTAAAAATCAGAACTTCTGAATGCTGCTAGGAGTGGACTAAAGTACAAGTTCAATAAAAATAATTAGACTCAAAATACTCCGTCCAGCAAAATGATACTATTTCATTCTCATCGGAAACATCTAAGTCAGAAAGTTTACTGTGCTAAGTCAGTTACTTTAGTTACTCTGTGAAATGAAACTTTTTCATTATAGCATTTTAACTGGAAGGGTTCTGTTATAGATTACGGTTCATATATATATAAGGTAAATTTAAGACAAATGAAGGAGAAAAAAGGATAATACTTACAGCTTACTTTCGCATTAGATCGCACATATTCGCATAAAAAAAGTCACTATATTTCGTGTATTCAAACTTTTTCAAGTATAGAGGAAGAGAGCGAAGTTCACGTGTTCACAAAGTACAAGTTTGAAGAGACAGTGGCGACACGTAGCGGACAAAGCATCAAAACTGGAGAACAACTGACTGCTGTAGCGCGTAGATATCCGGAACTTGAAATAATAATAACTGTATAGAGTTTAAGTACAAGGTGGGATCGTGGATGGAAATGTGTTGAAAATGCAGAGGAAAAGGGGAGCTTAGAGTTATTGAAGGTTAAGGCCAGGTTTTATTTTCGCGCTCAAACCGTGAATAAAGGTATTCTCCCACAGACGGCGTTGAGGTGCTGGTCGCAGGGGGTAAAATGTGGATTATGGCAACCAGGAAACATAGATCAAAATTAGTATTGTGGAACTCGGTGTGCATGGAAACTGGGGTATCCAGTTGATAGTACAGAAGTGACGATGGTTATTACGAATCTTAAGAGCACAACTTGTTTCCCCCACATAAAAGGCATCACAGAACTTACAAGTTAGGATGTATATAACATTAGGGGTATGGCATGTACCCTTGGGATTGAGGGCGTACCAACCATTAGCAGTATTGATAGTGATTGTGGGAGAAGTGATGAAAATGGAGCAGACCTTACATCTGGGTCTCTGGCATGTCTGGGCGCCGGTTTGGTGTGGTGGCAAGGAGGGATTCGTACGGACCAAGATGTTTCTAAGATTAGGTGGATGTTGAAAAACTTATCTAGGTTTGGTGGGGTATATTGATCTTGTGTCTGGGTCAGATTGGAGAACGTGGAAATTAGAGTGTAGGATTTGTCTGACCTTGGTTAGTTTAGGATGGAACTGGGTGATTAGAGCCGGTGGGTTGGATTTTTGAGTGGGTTGAGTGTGTGAGGATGCACGGCGGATCTGTTTGGTTACAAGATTAGAAGGGTAGCCTCGGTTGACTAGAACCTCCTGGAGGCGTTGGTTGTAAGTTTCAGCAGCAGAGGTGGTGGAATTCAGGTGTTGTCCTCTGAGGGCAAGGAAGAAAGGAACACTTTCTTGGTGTGGTAAGGATGGGAACTTGAGTAGTGTAAATACTGCATAAGGTTGGTGGGTTTTATGTGAACGGAAGTGGTCAGAGTGTTGTTTTGTAAGGTGATGTCCACGTCAAGGAATGTCACTCTTTTGTCGGAAATGGACCAGGTGAACTGGACAGTGTAGTAGTTCCGGATATCTACGCGCTACAGCAGTCAGTTGTTCTCCAGTTCTGATGCTTTGTCCGCTACGTGTCGCCACTGTCTCTTCAAACTTGTACTTTGTAAAGGTGAACACGTGAACTTCGCTCTCTTCCTCTCTACTTGAAAAAGTGTGAATACACGAAATGTAGTGACTTTTATTATGTGAATATGTGCGATCTAATGCGAAAGTAAGCTGAAAGTATTATCCTTTTTTCTCCTTCATTTGTCTTAAATTTACCTTAGATGCTATAACCCTTAAGCGTGTACAGCTAGTATAGCTTTAGTTAGAATAACTAAATAAAGTTTCAATACACTTTTTTAGTTCCATAGAGATCTCCAGGAAATTTATTCTTGTAAGTTGGCAAGCTTAGTCGGGATAGCGTAGGGAGTTCAAAGCTATTGCTATTGTGTCTGCAAACCTAGGCTGTAAGTCTAGTGATCTTTGGAGTATTACGTATAAAAATATTGCAAATTCTAATGATTTCAACAAAGACTAAGTCTGACATAGAACAGAGAAGCAAATATGACCCTCATTTTTATTTCTATGAAATACTTACACCACACTCGTGCTAAGATGAAGGTTCCGTCGACCAGGAGTTGGGAATTCCCGTGAATTTGTATAGCCAACTTTCCTCACAAGTACTTCGAGATTAGTTTTGTTGTCACCTTCAATGCTCAATTCCGTTAAATCTGAAAGTAAACAATTTAGGTGCTTGTGTTGATATAAAACAACAAAACGTTTCTCTCGTAACGCAACTGTTCTCTTAACAAATAACACAGATGGTAAACTTAGTACCAACCTTGTCCTCGGAGGAGTACAAATTGCTTTTTCTTCGAATTTTCACCGCTTCACAATCTTCATTTTCAGGAATTGGGTAAGTATTGTACAATTCCACAGGTGTCAGAACCAAAAAAAATGCAATCTGTTAATGCAATCAGTGTAGATTAATTATCTGACAGAACGTTTCACTAGGTTTTAAAACAATGGGATTTTACATACTTATCTAGTTTCTAAATTGTGTTCCTGAAAAATGATGATTCAGGACTATCGAAAAACTCGAACGGAAAAGCAACTCGTCCAGGAATAACTTTGTAGTAAGTACAATCAAGTGTCCTAACATACGACGTTGACCTAACCCAGGATATTTTGTGACTTTTCAATCTATGGGGTTGGTATCACTCAGTTTTTACCAGACACAAGTTATAACCTTTGTCTGGAAAGTTCCAGGACTAAGCTCGTATATTCAAACCCAATAAATGGGTTTATTCGGTCACCTGATACATGTTCTAAATAAACATGGCTTTGGAAGTGTTTCCATATAAACTCACTAGATGGCAGGAGTGTGCTTAGTAACCACTGTTTAGCTTGTTGGCACACTTCTTGCACGAGTGACAAGATGAACGCGAATTCCGAGCAGAGTTAATAATATATATATTGTCCGCTAAGCTAGGGACAAAACATGAAATATGATACAGCTAGCATATGGTGAAGAGGCATTATCAATAAGCCTCGTCTTAGAATGGCACAAAAGGCTTAAAAAAAAGTAAAGAGGCAAAGAAAGATAATGTTGATCTAATTTTTTGATGCTAGAGATTTAGTACACAGAGAATATCTGCCTGATGGACAAATGATAAACAAAAACTTTTACACTGACCTGCTGAAACGTTTGCGTAAAGCAATTCGGCGACGCCATCCTGATTTGTGGTCATCTGGGTAGAGGTTCTTATTGCACGACAAAGCAAGGCCCCATACTGCTGTATCAGTGGAGGAATATCTGCCCAGAAATCGTATCACTGTTCTACCCCATCCCACCGACCCGTCGCCGTTTTGTTTTTGTTTCCCCGTGTTAAAGTGCCGCTGAGAGATAAGCGTCATGATTGCAGCAATCCAAACGACTGTGACAGATGTGCTGAGAAGCAGTCAAGATCGAGTTTTCTCTCCTTGCTTCCATGAGTTCAAGAGACGCTGGCAACTGTCCATAGATAGCCGAGGGAACAACATTGACAAAACCTAGGACCACTGGTTGGTAGGTTGAATAAATTATTTTTTACGAGCTTAATCCTGCAACTTTTCAGACAGAGGTCATACATGCTTCCTCTGTTATTTGGATTTTCACAGTACATGTGCAATAACCTGACGCACTGTCATTTAAGATGAAAACTGATAACCCTGTTAACCTGGTGAGAAAGATTCTGCCAAGTAACTGCTCTTCTTACAACATTTAAATATTGATCTGTAACAGTATATTTTCTTTTAACGCTTTTGGTTTCCACGTAGGAATATCAAATCGATTACATAATTTGTGAAACTATACATAAAGCCTCCTTCTCCATTTATCCAAACACCCAACCATGCACACACTAAATGATAATCATCCAAAGTTTTATCAGTCAACAAATCTGCAAAGAAAACTCACCACTGTTGGTCAGAAGTTCCATTCCTGGCTCCAGAAGCTCCATTGCTGGAACTTCCAAACTTTCTTTGCATTTATGCAGACAGGCAAGCACTTCTGGTTTTTCCGTCTTATGGAGCAATACGGACAGTCCAGCTAGATAGCCGCGGAAATGGTGCTTCATTTTATTTTCAGAACCTAAAGAAAAGGAAAGACAAGTTATTTTGTACGCTTATTGAAAAACACTTAAACTGGTTCAGTTATAATTCTCAACAATCTCCATTTTCTTAATAATCTTGTTTCTGAAATCTGAAATTACGCAACTGACACAGTTCTAAAACCAATTCTCTTCCTTTCCGGATCTCATTCAGAATAATTCACATTGTTTCAGATTCTTTCATGTGAAATTAAAAGTAAATTTGTCATAATATGAAGCATTAGAAAAAGTCAAATTTGCTGAAGTTCATTCACAAAAAATAAACCCTAATACATTTTCAGAATTAACAGAAATGTCACGGCACGTTACGATACAAACTGCAAACTAAAGTTTTAGCTTGGCTACTAAGCATCTCAAAACTAAAATAAGGAGTCATTAAAATACTTCCCTTTATTAATATTACTGCAGCAATATCAACAACATTTTGTTGCTTTTAAAGCTTCTTTTTTTAATCATTAACACAAGCTGAAAATAATATCCAAATATGATAAACGCTAATTACACACTTGTGGGACTAAATTGAAAAATGCACGAAAAAACAAAACCTACTCGAGCGTTAGTGAGCTGCCTTCAAAATGTTCAATCAAGAAAGGCTTGTCCAACGAAGATAAGAAAAAACAGCTAACTACGAGAGCTATTATTTTTGTTGCTGGTAGATGTTACCCTTTGCGTATGTGCTCAATTCCCAGTCACAGCAGTAGCCATACAAGAAACTTTTGTATAGAAGTACGTAACACCTTATTCTTCTATAGTGCACGATTTGCGCTGCAGACATTAGTTTTCTGAGGTGCGAAAAATACTCCCATGTTCCCAGAGCCTGGTCGCTGACGTCCTAATTCAATGGTCGAGAACTCGGCTAGTAACCTGAGTATGCTAATTTGATTTCCAATAATTACTGGAACTACTTTTTACACTGTACTTCGTCCATAATTTACATTGAAAACGAGGTAACTTCCTAGAACCTGCGCAACCATTCGCTTGACATATGAACGTCCACAAATGAAAATTAGAAAGTGTAGGAAATTTATAGCTATACCCGAATTACGTAATCCTGTCCGCATCACTTTATTACTTTATTACACATATTGTAACGGAGATGTATCCCAATCAACTGAAACTAGGTTACCTCGTATCTACGAATTGTCACTTCGTTCTGCCTTTACAGTTTACATGTATTTCTCAAGAAGCTACATTATTTTGAATCCCGAGACAAAAAAAAAAGTGTGCTATATCTGTGCTGTGCTTAAAATATGGAGTCTCGACTACGTATACAGTTAGCAACTTAATCAAGTTATCCATTACATGATTTTAATTTGGATTACTGTTCTATCTGGAGATCTTGCTGTATCATCAAAACCATTTGAGTGATTTTGTTTTTCTTCCACAAGCAATATCCCGATCCTTTCACGCTTTGTTTCATGAACATATTTACAGAATACAAAATACACTTTCGAAAGTGTGGGGCATATTTGACTTATTTGAACAAGGGAATGTGGAAGATTTAACATATTTATTCAGGAGCGTCACAGGCATGGACACGATATATTATTTTACCTCTTCTAAGCAGATTTTTAGGGAAGGTCAAGAAAATTTTAGGCCCTCATCCCACCTGGTACGGGCTTGTCTTTAATTCTATTCACCAGTTTCTCAAAACTAATGCAGTTTTAACTGACACACATTAGAACACTGCGCACGCCTACTTTTATTACTTTTATTTTTTAATTAAAATCATTGACTGTGACAATATTAGCAACTCCTTTCTCTCCATCTTCATCTTCCAAACATTTTCACCTTTTAAACGAAAATACATAAATATATACACGAAAGCGTTGAGATTTAATTACATGACCTTCTCATAATAAAACAGTTCTGGTGCGTTATTCTCGTACATTATGTTGAACTAAATTTAAGATCTATTTACGTGTTATTTACCTTGCCAGCAAGCTCCAACCGTCAGCGTAGTGTTTATTCCTTTCGTTGGATGCAGAGGCCAATCGTCAATAATCTCAGGATTCTTCTTTTCAGACTTAAATAGCTGCCCATCAACATAAAGTTCAACCTCAGGGAACTTAACGTTCACAGCATAATGGTGCCAGTCATTGTCACATACCTGAGAACAAAAAGAATAATCAATGTTTATTTTTACATTTAATTACTTCACTGTTTTTAATAAGCAAATGCATACTACATTAATCTGGTATAGTTAATTATTCAGAACATTAGAAAGTGGGAATACGAAAAAGATATTTCTTTAGCAATAAAAGAGAATTATTAATATTTGTTAAGGGCTGAAGAATGGAGAAATACTAGGAAAACATGACATACTATGAAGAACGCTATGTCTGACCGCTCTTGCTTTTAACACTGTCTAGTAAAGTAACAATAACCGGTCAATTTGACATTCAAAATTAATGCAGCTTGTTTTTCTGTAAACTATTATCATTCTGCAACTGTACTCAGCACAAGAATTTGGTGGCGATGAAATAGTAAAATCAAGACGTCAAGTATCTGGAAGTTTAAAGAGATAATATCTGTACAACACACTCTAAAGTTGGTAAATATTGTCCAAACCATTAACGTACCTTTACGGAGTGTAAACGAATTCTAGCGATTCAAGTACAGCAACACTGTTTGAACGACTAGCTAAGATCGAGAGGTGTTAAGAAATACTAAATAATAATATCCAGTTCCAGGTTATGGCAATGAACCCCGATACAAGTACCAAATGATCCCGCCATCTAATCATCATGGCACTTCATCATCGTTTGTCACCCGCGAAAGAACAATGCTGGCGGGAGCAGGGGTTTTTACAGTGAGCTGTTTGAGAACGAAGTTATGTCGCACATCTGGCGAAATTGTTGAGGGAAATATTCACACGTTTAGAGCAATGCAACAAAAACTACAACTGGAAGGAGAAGAGATCTCATCACATTCAGCTACCACCTGTTTCATCGATTTATTTTTTTCTGAAACGGAACTCAGTTCGGAGCACGATGTCAAAATCCGTGGTGTCACAGAATGTGGCCAAGTGATACGCTGTGACATCGTTTCACTCCTCAGACAGAGATACTGGCATAGGTCAACAGAAAACTTTAACTGTAACATGCAGAGCAAGAATTCTGAATTTGAATTTAATTTGTAAGGTCTTTAGGTAACTTTGGATCAGGCCGTATGGATGATGGTGGGATGAATTGATGGAATGAAGAAACTGGGAGGAAACGGGAAAACACAAGAGAAAACCAACGCACACTGCATAAGCAAGGATCGAACTTGACGATCCCTAACACCACCATTTGGCCACCGCGGTCAAGTAGATCACGACTCATACAACCATTCACTGATATAAAGTAAGATTACACAACATGATTGTTAACTCAATTTCGCCGACAGGCTGTAGTGTCAAGCATAACAAATATTTCACCTTTAGTTATGCATGACACCTCTTGCATTAAAGTAATAGTATTTTTCAGCTCGTGAAGACTTTTTATTAAACATGATTCCAAAGACTTCCCTAGAACTAAAGGAAGAACGAAGTTTACGAGGATAAATTAATATTATACTGCAATGATTTTGATTTAATGGATACTTTTGACATATAGCGTGTTGTGCATGTCAAGCAGGAGTAAATGTTTTTGACTACACACTTTTCAATATTTTCTGATAATATCTATCAGATATTATCTGTCATATAGACCTACTACAGAATGATAAAATATCTTGACTCTATAAATTTCTTTTATCAATATCAATATGGATTTAGAAGAAAGTATAGTACATTAAATGCTGTAACTGATGTTGTGGTTGAGATACAAGAAACCTTGGACAATAATAAATTAGCAGCAGGGCTATTTATAGATTTCAAAAAAGCTTTTGATACACTCAAACATGAAATGCAGCTGGCTGAATTGGAAATGATAGGGTTTAGAGGATTACCTCTCAATTGGTTTAAAAGTTATATATAAAATAGAACTCAATATGTGTCAGTAAATGGTAAAGAAAGTGGTGAATTAAAAACGTAATACGGTGTACCCAAAGATCAATCTTAGGACATTTGTTGTTCTTAATATTTGTAAATGATGTACACTTGTTGAATTTAAAAGGGAAAATAAGATTATTTCAATAGATCAATTGAAAAAAACATATATTGAAGAAGATATGTCTACTTTATACAATTGGTTGTGCACAAACTGTCTGTCTGTCTTTGTAATCTTTCACAAACCTTTGTCAAAGATAGAACTACCAAATAAAATCGGTACAAAACAGTTAGTAGTGGAAAGAGTGGAATGTATAACATATTAAGAATTAAAAATTCATCAACATCTTTCTTGGGACTCGCATATGACGTTTTTAGAAAAAAAAATTGCCCCTATTGTTGGAATAATGCACCGTTTCAAGAACGTTTTATCGTTGAATGTTAAAAAAAATGTTCATAACGCATTTATTCAAAGTCATCTGAATCTGAGGTCACACGAACAAAACAAGATTACATAAACTTACATTGTTACAGAAAAAATCTATTAGAATAATGTATGGTTATCAGTTGTATCATCCAAGTAGAGTTTGCTTTATGAAACAAATATTTTTCCGCTAGAAGTACTGCTTAAAATTCATTCATGTATCTACGTTCATAAAGCACTGGGTGGAAATATGCACAGTAATTTACTGTTAATAAAAAGGAATGAAGTGCATGTACATAGGACCAGACAAATAGAGTAAATTAGCATTGATAATATTAAAACTTCTACTTACGGTACAAATGGTATTAAATATAATTTATGTCAAAATTATTATTACCTAAACACATAAAGACCATAAAATCTATTCCCAAATTTAAAAATGAAGTAAAAAAAAAATACTTTTGGAAACTTTTTACAGATACATAAATTCTTTTGTCAAAATATTACGGAGAACTTTTTATAGATACAGAAAAAGCCTTATCAACTTCTTTTCAAATTATTGCTTTGCAATTACTTTTAGAACAGTGTTACCATCTTGAGTATATTGCCCCCTTAGTGTGAGCCTACGCTCGTTGGGGCCCATCTTGTATTTTATTACTAATTAAGTAATGATTGTCTGTAGATTTATCAATTTCTTATTAACAAATCTTAATACTTTGATATGGTAACAGATAATGAATAAGAATTTCAAAGACTTTAGATATCGTCATTACACGAAGGAGCTAAGTGCAATATACAGGGTCTGTTCGGAAAGTAATGTCACCAAGCTTCGCGCTCACTTTTCTCATGTGCAAATCCTTTGTCGCAATTATGTGGACGATAGTATTTTTTTTTTAAATATTTAACATATCGACCATTAAACGAACACTCATTCGACAGTCTGCTTGCAAATTTCTTTCACACGAGTCACATTTTTGTCGTTTGAGTAAGTTGACGGGCGTCCATCGCGGACTCATTCATTCCCGAAGGCCTGTTGAACCACCGGAAAAGTTTCCGCTGCAGACTTGCCAAGTTTCAGTGAGCGCTGCATCGCGTCTTGTACAAGAGACGAAACACAGGTTCATGAAATCGCCCGACCTTCACCTCCGAGAGCTCGGAGACAACTGAGCAAGCCGGCACTCGCTCTACAGTTGACTTACACCACCATCGATCCCGGCGGGTAGAGCGACCTGCAACGTGCAGTCGCCTCACAATAAAATGTATGACATTATTTTCCGGACAGACCTTATACATAATTACTTACGTGGAGGCCTTTATTATAAAATTATCTTAATGTGAATACTACTACCTCACTACTACAACTTGTGTTAGAAAACAACTGGGACTGTTCATAACTGTGACATGATTACAGTTGATCTGGTTAATTTTCTTCAAAGGTGGTCCACAGCGTCACCTAGAGAAATTCCATCAAACTACTTTCAAGGACACGTGTGTAGAATAAAATCCCAACCGGAACAACTTCAATATAAATACAATGATACAGATAATAAGCCAGTTCCAGCATTTTTCTAACATAACCAGTATTAACTATTTCCCAATGTAATTACAATTTAAGAATGTGCTTACCTGAGGCAACTTCCATCTCCATTCCGCTGGCCTGAAAATGTTCAGATCTCCCTGCGAGAAGTCACGTCTCATTAAAAGGATCAAACGACAATTCCTAACAAACATAGCGTAGTGATGTCTGTTCATTTCTGAAAAAACAAATTCGAAGTTAAGCATTGGCAATTACTTTTAAAACGTTCACTAATTGTAGAAGGCTTATATGAAGCTTCAACTACAGTGTTCAAAACTTACAGCCAACATACGTACTTCTTGTATACTGAAACAAACAAGTGCTAAATAAGATATTCTTAGCAAAATAAAAAAGCGTACAAGCACGTGATGGGGAACGTACTGACAGGTTATAAAGTAAAAATACGTACAAAAAATGGTACCGATGGCACTAGTCGAATATGACACAAAAGGAGAATTTTGGTCCCTTCACTTGAAGACTATTTAAAACGGAAGATGAGTAGCACCATGCAAAACTATCTGGGTTATCTGTCGTAAGCTAGACATGGAAATAACTTCCCACAGTATAAATGATCTAACAATTGGGAACAACAATACACTTGTGTTTTTTGTATGGAATAACACAAGAAATGAAAGGATAGATAGAAGAATCCAAGTCCTAATTATAATTGAGGCTGGAGTGGGTTCATTACGAATGAATGGAATAAGAAAATCTAACTTCCTCTGCAAGTGTTCTGGCACAATAACAACAGAATAAAAAAAAAAAAAAATTTTTTAATTAACTGGAATGCATTAATCAGCGTTGCTCGAGTAAGAAGTTGTTTTATCGTGGCAGCATGAGTTAAACGGTTACTTTATTCCAGTGATTTTATGATAGATGATCACGTCCTTTAATGGGCATAGCTCTCTTGCGTTTATATGGTTATTCTCTTCATTAGTGTTTCATTACGTTAACATTCCACTCCCCTCCTCCTCCCATATGTACCTGAATTTATCGATGCCATTTTTTTCTCTCTATATGTCCCACTGATAAATTTGGTTCTGGTGTTTCATTCCGGTTCACAAGAAAGCTTTTTCCTACTCCCATGCCATTTTCATCTTACATATCTCAGAACAGATCTCTAGACTCGAGGCTGTCGCACTAGTTCTATTTCCTTCACAAGGTATTTCTCTCTTTCTTCTTCTTCTTATTATTTATTATAATTATTTCTTCGTGTTTTCGGTACTTAGAACAAGGCCCAAGCGTGTGAAGGTTTTTCAACGGGAAATTGAAAATGTTTATAAACAGTCCTTTTCCTTGTGCCTTACATATAATATACATTCAATTATAGAGATAATGGCCAATAAATAGTGCATTTGGATTACGAAAGGAATACTTATATTACATAAACTAAAAGTTTCATTACATAAACCAGTCGATAAACAGTTCCACAAATACTTTCAATAATAAAGTTTCCGATTCTGTTATCAGTTTTAGAGGAAAGAGAAAGTACATATCCAAGCATGTTGTAGCCACTTTACACTAGGAAATAACAGAAAAGTAACGAAAAAAAAACCTATCGTATGAACAAAAAGAAATATAATATAAAACTCCCTTTCACGAAGTTTCATAAAGGTAGTTTTAAGAAGGTAAAAGTCAGGAGTTAGTTAGTGAGTGGTAACGTGTGGGAAGTTTGGTTTAATAATTTCTTTTCTACAATGAACTTTGGAATTTAATTTATTTATGACACTGGGGAATCTCAGGATAGGGTGAATGATGTTGGTAGGTAATCGGCCAAGGTGTAGTTTGTAGGTACCATCCCGTGACTGAGAAAAAAATAAACTCGAAAAATGGCAGAATGGGCGGCCTTTGGGGTCGTTCTCAGGACCTTCCAATTGCTACGCCAACTGAACTACGGTCGTTTGGTGATACCTTGAAGTTTTCATGTAAGCCTGGTATTAGCTATCGGAACACGCAACTGAAACAACGAGAGATCATTATTTATGCAGAAATCTAAGATCGGAAAGCCTACGGCGAATAGGGATATAATTTAGTTGAAGGCAGGAAAGAATGTCAGTTTTGAACAGGTAAGATATGGAAGAATACTGACTATACGTTTGAAGGAATTCACGAGTTTATCCAACCTTAAGGGATTACCGTCACTTGCCATGGAGCAAGCAGATAAGATAGGCATAATCAACAACCGGCAAAACACAGCTTTAAAAATACATTCTAACTGCAAGGGTCAGTGAATCTATTGTATCAGACCTTCGGTTTTCATAGCTTTGGAAATGATGTAGTAAATGTGATTAATAAAATTTAATTTACTGTCAAACACAACGCCACGATCTTGATAGTGTTGAATCCAAGCTATGATCTGGATGCATACTTGATAACATGACATGATGGTATTTGTTTTTAAAATAAACTTAATAGCTGCAGATTTTGAGAAGTTGAGATTAAGTTGCCAGCCACTACACCAGTTTCCTAACCGTGTTAAGTTATTCTGCACAGTAGCAACATCTGTGGGAGATGATATGGTGTGAAAGAGCAAACAGCCACAGACGTAACCAAAGGATAGCCAAGTACCTAAATATCGAATTATTCCTTGGAAATATTAATTTTTTTCTGTTTGTATATATAAATGGCACAATAAAGCTAGGAAAAGAAAATACTTACGTTCATGGGGTAGTTATCCTGGAACAAAAATCACATGCAAATATAAATAAGTACAGTCGTTCACTTCAATATTATCATACTTTATTTGAAGGTTTATTTGAAACAGAAAAAGGGGGGTAAATATTTATCGTAATTCTGCATAATTTCGTAACCGCACATATCTTTATTGCAAAATAATTTAATTAACGAACCGCAATAGTCGATGTCATTTACTATTCGGTCATATTACTCCATACCTATTTCATAGTCCAATTTTGGGTAAACAACACCACTCCGTTGTTTCTTCTCCAAATTATAGTTCCAAAGTCATTCAGTAACTTCAAAACAGAAGCTTTTCGTGATAAGTACCGCCTTGCTACGAGTGAGTAGTGTAACTTTTGCTCAAAAGAAGAAATAGGATACTTGAACAACATTAACCAGTTGCAATTCGTCGATGAGAGAAACTGTTATTACTATGTAAGTACAGACGTATATTTAGGAATGTAGAACAGTAATGATTTAGATGCCCTGAAACAGGTTACTAGAAAACAAGGATACGTAGAAATTGCAACAGAAGTGCACTGAAAAAACTAACTGTATTTATTAAATCCATGATTCTTTTTAAAGAAAATTACAGGTGGAATGGTGTTATATTTGTACATGAAGTAAATTTAATTGTTTGCATCCGATGAGTGGTTGGGTTTGTGACACGAGATAAATGAAGAAGTGAATACTAGAACTTGCAATTATGAGGGAAGAATTTGATAGTGTTTTGATTTTTGGGGTTATATATTGGACTACGTAGGACATTCCTACACAGCAATACAGAAAATATTAAAATATTTCTCATCTATAATTTACCACGATATCAAAACACATCTTATCGTGTGCGTTGATGACTACAAACTGACGCGCTCAAAGGAGTCACTAAACCATGAGGTAATGCACTTAAGTACTGACGGTCAATTCTTTCTTCGTATTTCGATTAAACTTTGCAATAAAATGTTGGTGACTGAATACGTGTATTGAAACGGCTGTTATATCAGTCTGCTTCCAATGAAGTATTATTCATATAATTGTAGTTAAGTTGATTGTTAATATTGTTCGACCTATTATATACATTACGTAAGGTTATATTTATTTTACGTAGTTTTCAATTTCGTTATTGTTAGAATTAATTAACAAAGCCTTAAAACTAAATATGTACAAAGTGAACAAATATTGAAGTGAGTAACTGTAGCTTGCCTTTGATTTTAAAGCAATGTTCAAAACACAAAAATGTAACCAGGATCGGTTTAAGCAGTTATGGTGAATAATTGCTGGGAAAGGAAGGCTCAGAAAACTGACGTAAAGTTCAGGAACTACGCAGAAAAATCGATGGAAGAAAAAAATCAAAAGAACGCCATGAAACAGTATTAAGAGAGGGAAACACAACCACTATAAGAACGGAAAACAGTAAAAATTGTAGTCACTTAGAAAGGAAACAGAAACAAAGCGAATGAACGTAGAAGTGCCATAAAATACAAGACGAAGGAATTTAAAGACCGCATAACATATAAAACGAGATGAACGTAGAAAACTGTATATAACAAGGAAAAAAGTCGAAGCTGAATGTAATACGAACAAAGAAAAGTTCAAAGCAGAACAAGGTAAACTGTAAAAGAACGTAAGAAAAATGCTCAACAAAATAAAGACGTAAATTTACTCTAAATCCAAATAAAGAAATGTTTTCAGATACAAAGAACACAATGGAAACGTGAAAATATTTCAGTCACTATTTACCAAGGTCAACCAGAACAGCAAAGAAAAGTGTGATCGGGACGAGGACATACAGTGGTCCCCGAAAAAATTACCAAAGGGCTACTGGCAATATACAGAATCCAGTATTTATACTCGAAAATCCCCTCCCCATCTTCCTAACATGCTTCTCGGTAAGAAATACTGACAGAGACAACACAACACTGGCTGAAGCATTTAGGACTCTTGGAGAGAACGAAATATGAGTTGGGTCCTATCTACTTAGCAACACAGTGAGGTCTAAGGAAATACCCAAGAATGGAAACGAAATTTTTATTGAAGCAAAATACGAAATACTAGAGTTGTGATTTTGATCCTAATCGAACAGTTTTTAAGAATGGGGCCTACCATTACCGTGGGACTAGACCTACGGTCGGATCTATAACCGAGAAAGAATGCGTGTGCACCGACTCTGTTTCTATCAATACTTCCAGTCGGAATTTGAATTTTATTTTAAGGCCATTACGCAACTTTAGCTCAGGCCGTATGGATGATGATGGGTGAATTGGTGGAATCAAGAAGGTGGTAGAAAACCGGAGAACTCAGAGAAAACCCCACGCACACGGTGTTTGTCTACCACAAAGCTCAACATTACACGACCAGGGATCGAACTGACAACCCCAAGTACCAGAAATGAGTGCTCTACCACTGAGTCACCGTGGTCCTAAAAATCCAGTTGCAGTAATGGGAGAAGAAAACTTAAAGCAACAAGTATTGTATTTCCTTAAACCGATGATGTTCGAAACGAATTCAGCTGTCTCTGTTTACAGGAAAGTACAGTGTCAATTCATAGCGCGTGTTATGAACTTCACTCAAGCATAGCTGCATCTCAAAGAAGAAAATATGTTTTCAGCTGAGGATTCAAATCTTATTACGTAGCTTATAATTTGATTTATCCGTACGAATTATTTTTTCGTTTTAACGAAGAAAGCAAATCCACTTACTGTGATCATCAGCAGAGCAAAGAATGTGTTCTTTGACATGTCGGTCCTGTTCAGGATTCTGTTTGTGTTTCATCCACGTTGCAATGGTAAAAATGTTGCTCAAGTTGTGGTCTATCACCTCTGGAGGAATAACAACAGCACTGCTGGTTCCATCAAACTCAAAAATTTGATCAGACTCATGGCCATCGTCTGTTGGCAAAGATTTTGTCCATTCGGTTCCAAGTCCCGGACTTGGGAGCAAATCTATACTTTCCATACTGGCACCTATGAAAAAGCAAGAACGTGTGTTAGAATACATGAGGACAATAACAGCTGAGGAAGTATTTCAGAGCCAATAAAACATAAAATATATGTGCAGATCAATCAATATGCTTTAGAATAATCACAATAATCACAAAAGACGTACCTGAAACATTTTATGAAATTAGTATCTTTTATTCAATTACTGCCGTTGCTGCTATGTTGTACAAGAAAATGAAAAAAGCGTTCCTAGGGTTCACTGTTTCCGCACTGGCTCGATGGGACCGAGAAAACTTGTCATTCAGCGTCGAATCTGGGATCTCAGATATCAACGAGGCAGCAAAACTGTCGACAAACATATTCAAATTCCTAAAAAAGACTTAAAGTGGAACGAGCCTCAAATGCAATTACGTTAATAAGGCCCACTCTGATCAATATGAAATGGCCAATGGTAAAAGTTTTAGAAAATAACTTTGTAAACTTCATTTCTGTATGGACCAATTTTATTAACTTTGACTTCGGCACGTCACGATTATGAATGTGATGCTAGTTAAAATTCACATCCATGCCTTAGTCGGGATTCGAACCCGGGGCCTTCGAGCTGCTGGCTTAGCGCCCCAACCCGTGCGGCTACCAGAAGTTTCAGAGTACGAAAATGAAGCACTGTGGCAATAGTGTATAAATATTAAATGTATATTGAAACCAAACATTTCACTTGTTCAGGTGGTCACGCACGTTGGTTCAGTGCTGCCGTTAAGTGTACGTGAATTATAAAGTATTGGCCTTGTAATCACGATAACCTTCGAACAAACGTCGAAGGAAACAATTTTAAAAGAAGTTTCTCGGTTTCCTTCGCAGCGCTGACAAATAAATGCAAGAATAGAAATATTATTGTTATTTCACATACGACGTATCACATTAGGACGCTGCTCCCATTCTATTCTGAAGGACATATTTTGTGTAATATAAATCGCGTAACAGCAAATTTCAAAAGTCTAGTCATTATGACTGAAAATTCATTATCAGCAAATTCTAGTCATTATGACTGAAAACTGAAAATATCGACATATATTGTTGAACGAATTGAACGTACCACTGTACCAAAATAAAAATTAAAGGTAGTTTCAGCACGTCTTCCGTTTTTCATGTGTTTATGTGGTAACAGCTCAAAATCTTTTTAATGAAAGAAATGCACCAGGGAATTTCGAACTAACATGAAATTATAATTTACCCAATTACAATTTAGCTCACTAGTGAACTAGCACCCCCCCCCCCCCCC